>BCJO01000002.1:801186-919125 GCA_001600335.1 Apiotrichum gracile | reverse complement strand
CCTCCCCCTCTCCAAGCCACCACAAGTTCGAAGGTTGTCATTGACAATGCTCCTCCTTATGCTGCTCTCCGGTGTGCAGGTGGCAAGGGCTGCTCTCGCTCCCGGCTGCCACTACCCGCGCCTCGACAACGACTTTCTGGTGGCGGACTGCGTGGACCCAGAGAGCGGCAAGGAGTTCCTTTTCGTGGACATCGACAACACTCTGATGGAATCTTATTATGAAGATAAGGACGATAGCGCGGACGCGGCAGATTTGATGTATGCGAGATGGACGGATACGATGAACGACAGCAGTTTACGGCAGGCCGGCCAACCTCCAGCATCCGACAGCATTGCTGAAAGCAGTCCACTGCAGCGTCGTCAACCTCCGGCACCCGACAGCATCGCCCTTCAAACGCTTGGAGGCGACATCACAGAACAAACGCGTCACGACCCTCGACCGGCACAATTTGATGGCGACGTTGAACAAGGTCTCAGTCCATCTCACAACTTGGTCGATCAGAGCTCTTCCCACCTTAGCACATCTGACAGTGGTGAGACCTCAGTGGATTCTCCCAGCATCTTCTCCACTGTGTGGTCCAAGGTGGCCTCGAATCTTGGCCGCCCAGAGATATGTGCTCTGGTGGTTGGCCTCACTATTGGAGTTTATGGGCTTCAGCTTCCACGGCAGGAACGTTGCGTCTACGTCGATCAAGAGAAGTTCTGCATATACTACAGCCAGATCGACCCGACTATGCACAGCGACGCCATCAGTACGGAAATTGCTACCGCTTGCGTCAACGAGTGTCGGTCGAAGGGGTCAGCTTGTGATTACACGTGGGCCAACTTCAGACTGCTCGGACGGCCCAGCGTCAAACACTGGTGCACCGCGCCAACTCTCCCCACGGGCGACCCTCCACAGACACAGGCCGACAAAACGCAGTCTTTGGACGACCTGGACTAGATATCATGACTCAATACCATCCTTCGAGATCTAGCGCTGTCATTATCTAGCCTTTGAGATAGCATGTACTGTAAGGCATTACGCGTTTGAACCAAAGGTTGCTGTAGACGAAAGCCGGGTACAATACCGCCACGATGCCGAGTAAGATATACCACCATGGAACCCAACTACCTTGAACAAGAGTGAAAAAGCTGACCAGACTGTCACGCCGAGACCGACGGACGTCAAGAGGAGCCAGGTGAACGATGTGGGAACCTTGACTATGTAGTAGTGTTAGTCAACCAACATGGTGGCGATTTGTGGTCGTTGTCGAGTTGTTGAGTTGATTGGGATAGCAGTCGAGTCTTACACTCGTGAAGTTGAGGAGAGAAAGTCTGAAGAATAGAAACACAAACGAACGCGACACTATGGACCATGTGAGACATGTGATGAACATACTGAACGCAGTACCGAATTGTTTACATTGCTAAGGAGCAAATACTGTATGACTCACGTAACTCCTTTTCATTCCCTCGTCGTGTCTCATTCCCTCGTCGTGTCTCCGCTAGAGAGTGAGAGCACTCGGGTTTGGGAGCTGCAATTGGGTTGTACAAAAGCGCCCCGATAAAATCGTGGTGGATGCGTACAGGAGGATACCTACCCTCGATAGTCAACGAAGTCATAGCGCGTCGAGGAACCACTTCCACGGCTGCAGTTAGCGTTAGCAATGCGCGGCTGGCCATGCTCACCTGGGAATCTCAACGGGTGTCACACGTTTAAACCAAAGTCGGCTATAGGTGAAGACTGATAGCGATGCCATCACCGTGAAGAGTATCACAGAATACTGCTGAAGCCCGTGCAGATGAGTGTTGATTATGAACATCATGAGTGCCGCGCCAAAGCAAACGGCAACCAACAGGAGTTCGCGGAACGACGTGGGAGCCTTGAAGACATAGTATTGGTCCGGGAGAAGCATGACGGAGGGATCTTGTTGTTGCGGAGTCGATTCGTGAGTTGTCCTAATAGTCGAGCGAGTGTTCGAGTGGTGTACGCATAGATTGGTAGACGGAGGTGGTAAGTGGAAACACAAACACGGATACCATCATGACACATGGATGTGGAGGGAGTTCAGTTGCTCACGGGTGAAGTACGTACTCTTCATACTACAAAGATAAGGACGATGACGCGGACGCTGCCGACATCATGTTCGCCAGATGGACATACTCCAGCACCGAAAGCAGCACGCCGCAACGCCGCCGACCGCCTGTGGCGGAGAGCAACTCGCTACAACCGCTTAGCATAATTGGGAGCAGACCTTGTGGGACCCTCCGTCCGCCCCATTCGACGTCGACATAGAGCTAGGTTTCAGTGGAACAGAGGGGTCCGACAGGATGGTGCCACAGACACTGCTTTCAACATATCTACTGTGTGCTCCAAATTGTCGACTGTCAACAAAGTGGGCATTTGCGGCGTTGTGACCACCATCACCTTGGGAATAATTAGGGTCAATAACCTGCGTCTGAAACGCTGCGTCTACGTCGGAAGAGACGAGGTCTGCGTATCTTTTAGCGGTCTCGACATGGCTGTTCACAACAACGAGCTCTCCCAACAGTTAGCCGACACTTGCGCCGACCACTGCCTTGCACAAGGGCAAATTTGTAGAGAGGCATACACCCGCTACATTCCGCTCAGACGGCCTCACCTCACATCCTGGTGCAAGAACCCTCTCCCTCCAAAAGACGACCCTCCGCAGGCCGACAAATCGCAGTCTCTGGACGACCTGGATTAGATACCATACTCTTCACTGTCATTCGAGACTCAACCCTATCACTCCATAGCCCTCTCATATCGCATGCACTACTGTTCACTTAGCCATCCGTGTCAACTGCTCCCAAGCCTGAACTTCCTGGTATGCTGATCGCGACTGACCCGCGCCACACAAGAAAACGCCACATTTGCTGCCGATCCCTCTCGCCTTGTGTTCTGTGAGCGTTTTGTAGCTCACGGTAATCTGTAACGGCACCATCTTGATTCTCCTTGAGCGGCCGAGCCCTTGACTCATAGCAATATGGAGCCGGACTCAGGCTCATCTGACGCACTATGAGAGATACCACGCGCACTCTTGTCTGCGCCCCTGACTGCTGTACTCCACAACGTCGCTAGGCTACTGGGTCACAGCATGAACCGTGTGCAACCACCTGAGCACCAGAAAGTGTCCACCTGGGATACGAGGTTCTTCGCGTGCCAGAGGCACGGCGACCGCGATTGTGACCCATTAAAGTCTCCGAGCCCGCTGCACTCTAAATCTACCTCGCTCCTGGACTCGTCTTTCTGTCCGAGAGCGACGAGACCTTTGAGGGTGATACACGCATACCTTCTTGCTCCGAGCCTAGGCGTCAGAGCGGTGTAGCCGGGTCACTTCCTACAAATAAGAACAAGACTCCGAGAACGCCGTTCTTCGTCGTCCTTTAACCTTCCCCGACCACAATTTGCACAACCCACCATCTCGACCATCAACTATGCTTCTACTCCCCCTCCTCTTCGGCCTCCAATTAGCCAGGGCTACCCTGCCATCCGGCTGCAGCAACCCGCGTCTCGAGGATGGTCTTCTTGTCGCCGACTGCGTGGACCCCACTACTGGTGCGGCCTTCCTCTTCGTCGACAGCGATAAAACCGAACTCGCGTCGTATGCAGCAGCTGAAAAGGACGGTTCCGACAACACCAAGGGCAAGGACCCGACCAGCGAGCCCCTACAGCGTCGTGCAGAAGACACAGTGTCTCCAGACGATGGTATTCCGCATCCCCCTCAAAAGCCCTTGCAAGCTCCGAGGAGACCCACCTTTTCGAAGGAAGCGGCGGGCCCAAGCCCACCCCACCGTCGCCCGCTCGGCAAGGACAAAGTCGCAGCGAAGCCAGTCGAGTCACACACAACCGTCCTTAGCGTAGGCTCCGATGTGATCCAGTACATCTGGGATCACTCTTGGGCTATCTTGAACGCAGCAATCCTGGGGACTATGAGCCTTATAGGTATCGAAATACCTCGTCTCCAACGTTGCTCGAACTTCGGTAGAGACCTGATTTGCCTGAGTTTCGCACCATACGACATCGCTGTCCACAACGACGACTATGTCCACAGCAGAATCGATGCTTGCGCCAACTATTGCCATACGCGAGGGGAAGATTGTGCGGCAGCGTACGCCTCCTTCAGAGTGTTCAGACGGCCGCACATCTACAACCAGTGCAAATGCAAAGCGTACCCATGTGCATATTAATTGGAGACATGATTTTAGCCTTTGAGCATCCCACATCCCTTCCACATCCCTCCCACTGAGCTCATAGATCAGTAGTGCTATGATAGTGTCCCCCCATGCATTCTCGTGCTCCATCTTTCGTAGTGGCCCCAGAGAAAAGCCACTCCTCCCATCAGAGCAGCCAAGTCGCGGTTTCGTTAAGACACGAACGCTCTGCGGCTGTAACAGATGTAGGTTATGTTCTCAGTGTCATAGAGTCTCGAGCGCGGGCGACCCCCCCGCCGCGGCAATAGGCAGGGGCACCTGTCTTCTGCAAAAGCCACAACCGGGGCCTACATGCAGCTCGTGGCGGGCTCATCTGACTTTGGGTTTCTCGCGAACTTTGTCGCGTCCAACTTCCAGTTGACTTCACCGCACGCGTTTTAACCGTTCGGACACGCGTCGTGGGTCCTTGACCCCCGTCCGTGCTCTGTGCCGCGTATTCGTGCCCGCCCTTACGCCCGTTGCGGCCCTTCGCCACGCCTAACCTCCGCGCCTCCGCTGCCCTTCAACCCCCACCTCCCTCCGCTTATAGAAAAATTACACCACGGTGTCCCGCGGCACTGACCACTGACAGGATCGAACTGCCGACCTCCGCATGGACTGATGCGCTGCTGCGTATTAGTACGATGCTCTAACCAGCTGAGCTAAGCGGCCGATGGGAGGGGCGCTGGGCGGGCGGATCCGCGCGGATCGGCCGTCGGCGCAAGGTCGCGCAAGGAGGCTGACGTGAGGTAGAGCCGTGAAGAGGTGTAGATGAGGCCGCCTGAAATCATCACCCGGAGGAAACGCCAGCTTGCCACTTCGTAAACTTGTCCATCGCCCCTCACTTCTTGGCACCATCCAGCCCGGAGCAGCACCACAAGACGAATAGTGTATGCATGCGCATGCATGCAAGCACAAATGCATGTATGCAGAAGCATGCATGGTAGCACCACGGCTTTGATGGCAGCAAAAATATTTCCCTGCCGCTACTCCGACAATTCAGGTAGGCAGGGCAGGGAAATCCTTTAATGCATGCTGAAATGTCGGGGTTGGACTGCATGGCAGTTCGTGCTGGAGACCTCGGAGGTGTGCAGCAGGGAGACTGGCCGTGGCTCCGTAACTGCATATTGGCCCACGTCCCTGTCTGCTCGGGAGCGGTCGCAGTGGCCGGGTCGGATTGCCAGAGCAGTCAGAGCCCGAGACTGTCAATGTAATCTCCGACGGCCAGCGGGGAGCGGGGTATACGCCTGAGCCACTTGTAATCAGACTCATCTCAAGAATCTTCCCGCTGGCCGGGCTATGCTCAGGTCGATGAAGCGATCTCCCAAAAGACCCAAGGATGCCACTTCGTCGACACCCCTGTTCCCAATCGGAGGTATGCCGGCCTGTGCGCCTGTGCCACTCTCGGTCTCGGCATCCTCCCGCTGGCAGTCCCACTCCCCTCCGCCTCCAAAAAGCTGCAGTGCTCGCAACGCTCGCACGCAGGCCACGACGGGGATCGAACCCGCGATCTCATGATTACTCGTCGTAGTCATACGCCGTACCATTTGGCCACGCGACCGGATGGGAGTTAGTGCGGGTGGTTGCTCGCGCGCGCTCCGAGCGCAGCGAGGAGAGCCTTGGATGAGAGTAACAGTGAACAGGAGGCGAGGGGTCAGAATGGGAAGTGCAAGCGTCTATTGTCGGGCAGGTTAGTTAGACGAGTGGGCAGTCAAGCCACAACCCCAATTCAACATACAATGCAATGCAAAATCTACCACATGGCCTGCTCATGCGTCAGCCCGCCCTGGGACAGCACGTCGCCCTCGACCTTCTGGAACGTCGCAACCAGTGCGTCCTTGTCCTGCGCGCAGAGGGCGTCAATGACGTTCTGGGCAAGGGCGTCCGCCTGCCGTGTGCGGGAGGGCATCTCGATCGGCGGCCTGATACCGTCCACGGGTCCGAGCACGGGGGAGGCAGGCGGCGTCGGCAGTGCGGTCCAGTACACGTCCTCGACCTTGCCGACCCACTCTTTCGTGCTCCACCGCAGCCCCTCGTCGGCACCGGATAGACCCGAGTTGGTCGGAAGCGGCGCGGGCGCGACGCCCTCGTCGGCCAGGGGGCGGGGGTAGCCCTCCGCGTCGACTGCGGACGCGGGCTTCATCTGCCCGCCGCCATTGACGCAGCCGCCGGGACAGGCCATGACTTCGATAAAGTCGAGTTTCTTCTCGTCGCGCGCTGCCACGAGGGCGGCGGATGCGAGGTCGACCACCTCGCCTGGTGTGCCCGGTGTGGACGAGCCGGGGGTGGCGATCTCGCCGGCGCCGGTGCGCGCCTTTCGCCGCCGCGCCACCGCGGCGGACAGCTTGCCTGCTCCGGCGCCACGGGGGCCTACGCGCCCCAAACCGCTCTCCTTGCCTACTTTCCTCACCATGTTCTGCAGGTTGCGGAAGCCGTATACCCGCGAACCCTTGAAGAGGATCGCGCCGTCCGCTTCGAGAAAGTACTCGACGTTATCTGTTGACCCGCGCATGAGCCGTGAGTGGATGCGTGCGCTGGGGTGCGCAGCGGCGACGGCCGCCATGAGCGTCGCCAGGTACGAGCCCGAGGACGAGCCGGGGTGCTGGAGGAGCTCCGGGAAGGGAACAGGAACTGTTGCGTCAATGGCGGAGACATGAGCTGGCGCCGAGGCCTCGTCGGGGACAGCCGCCATCGGGTCAAAGCCTAGCTCAGCGAGCAGCAGGTCCAGCTCGCCAGTCGTGAGCACGCAGTCTGTATCTCTTGTCTTGTACACCTCGGAGTAAAAGTCCTGCCGCGACGCCTCGAGCTTCTTGTCGTAGCACGGCATCGCGGTGACGTGGTACACCTTGTCTGGTGTGCGGTCGTTGGCGGTCGCCCAGTACTGCTTGGCGAGCGCGCCCATGATACCCTGCGACGATCGTGCGGCGGAGAGCAGCGGGAGAAGGTCGCCCTGCGCCTTTTCGGCATAGCACACCCAGCCGGGACATGCGGACGCGAGCACTGGCAGCGGGCCAGACTGCTTCCGCTGCTCAAACTCGCGCACAGTCTCCTGCAGCGAGACGTGCCGCGCAAATGTCGTGTCCCACACCTTCCACCCGCCCCGCTCCGGCGCCGAGAGGAAGTGTCGGATCCGTCGCAGAAGTACCAACAGCGGAATCGGAGAGCACCGGTGCGCGGCAGCATACGACGCCGACAGAGACGCGAGCGTCTGCGGCGAAACAGACAGAATCGGTGCGCGCGAAAAGTCCTTGCCGTTGATGTACTCGAGCACCTCGTTGTGCGACTGCATGGTGATGAGGAGCGACTCGGTGGAGGTGATGCAGCCACTGTGGAGTCAGTGAGCTGAGCGAGATGGGAGGCAACAGCAAGAGGCGCGTGCAGCTTAAGAGGCTGTCATCAATCGCAGCTGCATCCCACACCCTAGGCCCCTCGAGGCGTCCGCCCAACACCAGACTCACGAGCACGCCAAACAATCATTCAAGCTGATCTCGGCCTTTTTCAGCGCCTGCCGCCCAGCGACCTCGACACCACCAGTCCCCGAGGTCGGATACGTCGAGACCTCGTAGTAGTTGTTATTCGCGTCGATCATGATCTCCGTCTGTTGTCAGCTACAACCGTCGATATAGCTCACGTTATCGCTGCCAGCGGGAGCTGCCGGCTTGGCGGAGCGCACGGGGATGATGCATGCCTGCGACGGCGTAAGAAAGTCGTCGAGGTCGGTGATTTGCTGCAGCGTCAGTGAGCTCCGTTCGTTCCGCTCTTTCGGGGTTCGGGGTGACTGACCAGAGCGCCCATCGCGGCTGATTTTGATGAGTAATGCGGTAGAGGTGGTGCTGTAGCTCGTGCGGGGGGGTCTAGGAGCTGTGGTTTATTCAAGTGAGAGAGGTATGCGTGGGGCTGATGTTATCGTTTGAGGAGCGTCGAATGTGTCAATGTCCAAGAGCAATGTCGATGTGTCGAGATGTAAATGGTCTCGCGACTGGGTAATTGTTATCGTCAACTTTTGACTCGTTCATCAGTCATCTTCATTGTCGCCACCAGAGGTGGTCATAGCCGGAGGAGGGGCCACGTGCTTCCAGATTCCCACGGTGTTTTATCAGGCTAACATTTCTTGAGCCTAACATTCCTTACCTAGCGCCCTTGCCAATATAAACACGACCCTCGCAGCAGTCGCAGTCCATTCCTCGCCTTCCTTTCGTTATTGTTATACTTTCCCCCCACCTAACTCTACTATTGCACTAAACTACATCATCATCATCGTCTGGTCGTTGCATCTTCCCCCCCGTTTACGATCAACACTCCCGTCCCCTCCACTCGCAACGTCCACCAACAATCTCACAGCCAGCAGCCAGCAGGCAACGGTTTTTGGGATTAACAATCATGTCCGACCCTCCCCTAAACCTCGCCGGCGTCACCAACGTTGACGACTCGCTCATTGATCCCGCGCTCGCAGCGAGTGCGAGCGATTTCTTCACCACGGCTGCAGAGCAGAATTCAAAATTTGACGACGAACTCACTGCTGCTGCGGTTGTCGCCGCCGCCGCTGCAGCGCAGCACCAGCATGCAGAGGGCACGCTGGGCGCGAGCCTCGTGCATGGCTTGAATGTCGATGTTGGCGTCGGCGGCGTGGGGATGCCTGTCGGTGCCGAGGCTGGGCCGAGTGGAGCCAGCATGTCTCTCGCCACCGACGTCGCCACTGGCGCTGCGAAATCCGATCCCACGCTAGACGACGACCACGGCATCTCCATGTCGCTCGACCCGAACGTGTCCGCCGCGCACCTTGCGCCGTTCTCGCGCCCGCAGCGCGGCGAGGGCACGCCCCACCCCGAGGTGATTGCGTTTGCGAACCGTGCAGAGTTTGAGGTGTGGTTTGAGGGCGAGAGCAGTTGGTGCCATTTTGTGCAGCGGCGCACGACGACGCCGGAGAAGCGCGCAGAAGAGCGTCTCCGCGCACGCATCAAGGCGCACGAAAATATGCTCGCGACCATGTCGCTCGAGGAACAGGCGACCGCGCCCCCGCTCAAGCGCCGCCGCCGCAACCGCACGTCCAACATTCGCGAAAAGGTCACATTCACATGCCACCATGCCGGGCGGTACGATCCCAAGCACAGCACGACGCTGCCGCGCGAAAAGCTGCGGCTCAACACGAAAAAGAGCGTAAAGTGCGACTGCCCCGCGCGCATCGTGCTCACGGAAATGGACGAGGGCGACTGCAAGGTGTCCTACTACTGGCGGCACGAGGGGCACGATGCGTACGCCGACGACGAGCTCGAGTCTGGCCGTCTCCCGAAGGTCATTGACGAGTGGCTCGTCGCGCAAATCTCTGCCGGCAAGGACACGGACGAGATCCGCCGCAGCCTCATGATGACCGACGACGAAAAGGCAGAGTACCTCCGTGAAATCGCCGAGGACCCCACGCGCATCGACCCCAACAAGCCCCCGCCCCTCGCGCTCACGCTGCGCATCAAGTATCCCGACATTTACAACCGCTTCCGCAAGCTCCGCGGCCCGATCAAGGAGTTCAAGCCGCCCAAGAACCCGCGCGGCGGGCGCAAGCGCGCCGAAAAGGACGAGCCCACGCTCCCCCTCGAGCACGAGCTGCAGTATCCACCCATGGACAACATGGCCCTCTCGCAGCTGCCTGTCGGCGTCAACGTTCCCGGCGTAAACGTCAACGTCGACCAGATGGACAACTTCCTCGGCGAGATGGAGCAGATGCCCGCCGATTTCGACCTCAACAACGAGCTCGGCACCCAAGAGGGCCTGGCGCGCGTACTGCTCGCGCTCCCCCGCGGACACGGCGAGGGCGAGCAGGTCGACGACGCCGCGCTCTCCGAGGCGGTGCTGCGCATGGCGCGCGAGGATATCAAGGACCGCGACTGGCCGGGCGTGGATCTGCAGGGTGTCTAGGCGTGCGAGGGTAGCGAGGGCGTAGCGGGGCGTAGCGACGGCGTGGCGACGGTTCAAGACGGATACGACAGAACTATGTCCCATAGGAGCGACAGAGAGGACACTACGGCAGCCGAGAAAACGAAACCACACCGACGAGGCCGACGGAACAACTATAGATAGCGGCTGGCGAGTCTTGCAGCGGCCCATGACCGAAACATTGCGGCAGATGGCAGGCAGAGAAGCAAACAGTAGAAAACAAGTCTGTATCATCCGATTGTATGTATGGAGTAGCCTGTGAGCGTGTGATGTAACTCTCCCAATATTCCTACTGGCACGCTGCGCACGCCTTCGCCGCACTACTTCTGCCCAATCTCGCACCCCTTGAACTGCGCCTGCACGCCGCGGTAGTGCTCCATCTCCTCGGCGCTGACACTGGGCTGGAGGCGGTCGAGCGCGCCCGTAAAGTCCTCCTCGGTGACGACGACGAGCGTCTCCTCCTCGCTCGCCATGGAGGCGAGGTAATACTGCGCCGTGAGCGGCGAGGGGTACGCGCGCGGGAGGGGCGCAGCCTCGAGGGCCGCCACCTTGTCGTCGACCGCGGACGCGATGCGCGACATGGCATTGAGCATCGCGTCGGCGCACAGCGCGTACAGGTCTGCACCGGTGTATGTGAACGGCAGCTTTTGGCTCAGCGCGTCGAGGGAGAGCGCGGGGTCGAGGGCGAATTTACGCGTCAAGGCGGCGAGGACATCGCGCTGCGCGGCGTGCGTATCCGGCACTGAGAGGTAGAGCATGCGGTCGAAACGGCCGGGACGCAGGAGCGCGGGATCCAGCAGGTCCGGCCGGTTCGTCGCCGCCATGACGATCACCTGCCCGCGCCCGCTCGACATGCCGTCCAGCTCGGCGAGGAGCTGCGAGACAATGCGGTCCATCACGCCGCCGCTGTCGCCCTGGTTGCCGCGCTTGGGCGCGACAGAGTCCAGCTCGTCCATGAAGATGACACACGGCGAGGCGTCGCGCGCCTTCTCGAAGACGCGGCGCACGTTGGCTTCCGACTCGCCAATGTACATGTTCAGCAGCTCGGGGCCCTTTACGGACAGGAAGTTGGCCGCGCACGAGGTCGCGACCGCCTTGGCCAGCAGCGTCTTGCCGGTTCCAGGCGGGCCGTAGAGCAGAATACCTAGAGTGTCAGTATACATCCAAACGATCAAGGCACCCAGCCGCTAGCGCGGCTGCTGTACTCACCCGACCGCTTCTTCATCCCCTCGCCAAACAGCTCCGGATGGTCGAGCGGGAGCTGCACCGTATCGAGGATATCGGCCTTGACGGCCGCGAGGCCACCGACGTCGTCCCACGACACGTTGGGGATCTTTGGCGCGCCGATCGAGTCGGCGTAGGAGGCCCGCGCGTCGGACAGGGCGGCAGTGAGGTCGGCCGCGGTGAGGGCAACGCCCGCGAGGAGCGCGTCGGGCGCCGCGGCGGCCTCGCACGCGCGCGCGAGCGCCATGTCGCGTGCGCGCTGGACGAGTGAACTCAGATCGCCGGCGTTCAAGGCTGCACCCTGCGCGGCCACGTGCGACACCACCACGTCCGGCGCCAGCGGCGTCGCGCCCAGCACGCTGTTCAGAATCGTCTCGCGCTCGCCCGCCGTCGGCGCCGTAATGGCGATCTCGTGCTTGAAGCATGCGAGCATGTCGCGCGGCACCGTGTCCGCCGCGCTGGTGGTGCCGATCAGCGCGACCGGCTGCCCGGTCTCGGCGCCGGCAGCGCGGCACGAGGCGAGAATGTCCTCTACGACCTTGACGATGGGCGGCGGGCGCGTAGGTGGTCCGGCACCGTTACCCGTCGGCGGGGAGAATGCTTCCAGATGCGAAAGAAGCAAAATGGCAGGGGCGCAGTTGCGCGCCTTGTCGAGCCGCGCCCGCAGCGTGCCCTCGGTCACCTGCGGCGTGTCCCCGATAATGTCGTAGCACGGGACTTCGACGACAGACAGCCCCAGCTCGTCCGCGAGCGACCGCACGAGGGCGCGCTTGCCCGCCCCGCGTGCGCCCTTCACGAGCATGCTGAGCGGGAACATGCGCGCGAGGGCCAGCGGGGAGAATGCCGAGCGGATGAGGTCGCGCATCGTCGACGTCGCCGCGGGGCAGAAGGGGGGATACGGCGCGGGCAGGCCGTGCCAGGCCAGATCTCCGCCGCGGCCGGCCACGCGCGCGCGCTCGATGCCCGCGAGGGTGAGCGTCGTCTCGCCGCCGGTCCCCGCGTCGATCCAGCAGCCGAGCTCGCCTGCGCGCGCCTTGGATGCGGCCGAGCACGAAAAGTCGTCCTCGGGGGGCACGAGGGGCTCAAACTGCAGTGCCGAGACGATAAAGTATGCGAGGCCCGTGGGCTTGGTGGGTTCCTCTTCGTCGTCGTCGTCCTCGAGGTCCTCGCCCTCGGCCAGCGGCTTGCCAGGCCACACGGGCACGGAAATGACATCGCCCCGGCGCACGAGACGCTGCTCGCGCTCGCCGTCCGCGTTCATCTGCGAAAAGTGTCGCTTGAGGCCGGTGAGCCATGCGCGCTCGTACCGCTTGTCGACGCCTTCGGCGGTGGCGACGCGCGAGATGGTCATGCTGCTTGCGGTCGGGAGTGTGGGTCGGTGGGCGCCAAACGGCGTAGGGGTGACGACCACGTCGGCCCGGGGGCTGGGCACGGGGAAGAGCGCACGGTGGACCGAGGGAGGCACGAGGAGCGCGTTGGGGGGCAGCTCGGAGGACTCCTCATCCAGCCTCTCCCACGCAACGACACGAGCGAGACGGGTCCGCCGAGAAGCACCCTCGTCGCCAGTCTTGACCGTCACCCAGTCGCCCTCGAACACGCCCGCACGGCCTAGCGCCCACACACCGGCGTAGCACACGTCGTCGTCGTTCTCCTCGGTTCCGGGCACCTGCGGCCCGCGGCCGGCAGCCGGGACGGCAATGAAGGGCATGCCGCTGTCGTCGACCGGCGAGTCGAGGGGGTGCAGCACGTCGCCGGGTGCAGCAACGGGCGAGGGGGGGCGGGGAAGGCCTATAGTTCCAGGGCGGGGTGTAAGTGATCCCGAGTTGGTGACCGACGAGAGATCGGAGCTCGCATCGGAGCCAATCTCGGGCGGGGGCGGGGGATCGCCCTCGTCTGCGAGCTGCGACAGCGAGCGCGCCAGCGACGAGCTGAGGAACGCGTCGGGGTCAAATTCATCCACAAGCGAGCGGTGCGTCGGCGCGACGCTCGCCTCGTTGGATCCCACCTCGTCGTCCTCCGCCGCGTCCGCGACGACCACGCGCGTCTCGCGCGTCACCATGCCCTGCAGCACAGGCTCGGCCATGAGGACGCGGAACGCCTTGCCGCCGCCGAGGGCGACGACGGCGCCCTCGCGGAGGAAATGCCCCGCGTGGCCCGGCTCGTCGTCTGCAAAGTGCACCGAGCCGTTTGTCTCCTCCCACGCGGACGTGCCGTTGACGCTGGGTGCGTCGGGGTAGAATGCCTCCAGATCAGCGAGCGAGATCTCGCTCGCGCCCAGCGGCTGGACAACGACCATGGAGAGACACACCGCCTCGTGCGCGTACACCGTCACTTCCGCGGGGGTGGGGACGTACGCCGGCAGGAGGTGGGCGGGGACATACAGCCGCGGGCGGGGGGAGGACGCGTGCGCGCTCGGCTGCGGTCAGTGATCAGTCCCATTGGTGCCCACTCACCTCGGCTGAAGCCGCGCGGACCCAGACAATAAGCTTGCGGGGGCTGCGGGAGCTCGACGCCGGCAGACGGCGTTCCTCCGCCCACTCGATCGCGACGGCGAGCCGCCCAGAGGGCGAGGTGACGTCCTTCCCGCCGCGCTTGGCGGATAGGATCGCCCACAGGTCCGAGCTCGCCTCGGCCGTGTCGGTAGCAGTGGGGAGCGCGTGCACGTCGGCGCGCACTGGCGCGGGTCGCCCAAAGGGGCGTATGGAGGGCATGGTAGTATGTGTGAAGAAGAGAGATGGAGATGATGGAGAAAAGACGAGCTTCGAGACTTCGAGACATCGAGCTGGGGACAGATTGGACAGACTGGACAGATTACAGGGCCCCAGTTGGACGCTCGGGTATACGAACCGCTTAGCCCGGATTTGGGACGCAGTTGGCCGATGCGGTCTTCAATTCCACCTTCCACACAATTTGATCCCGTGCGGAGACGCGGGGTTCTCCGCTCTCCGTTCTCCGTTCGTCCGCGGACATGAGCTCGATCACTTGAGCCTCAGCGATATCGGCTGTGTTCCACTTCCTCCACTTGCCTCCACTCACAATGATACCTCGGGCCAAGTTCATCTCGCGCACGCTGCGTAGGGCTCCTGCTCCGCTGACACGCCCGCTCGCGCGCGGGTACGCCTCGACCGACTACCGCGGCAAGGTCTCCGTGGTGCCCTTCGCGCAGACGCCGGAACAGGCGCGCGAGCGGCTGCTCGTGCATGGTCTGCTTGCGAGTGGTAAGCTGCGCTGTGTAACACTACTCACCCTCAGCACAGGCGACGAACATTATCATGGCGGGCATCCTGCGCATTGCGGGGAGCGTGGCGGAGCCGCTGTGCCGCGAGTTCGGGCTCGGCGAGTCGCTCGTGCTCCGCGACATGCGCCCGGTGTACTACCCCATCTGGCGCGTCGACGTGATTGCCGAGGGCCCCGTGCGCGCCAAGGGCGGCGAGGAGAGCACGGGGTGGATGGCGGTGCGCGAGGGATATCTCCCTGGTGAGTACAAGGAACTGCTCGTCTGACGTTAGGCAACGCGTACGCGCCCCTATCGTACATTTCGTACGCTGTGCCGCCGCTCGTCGAGCCGCTGCCGACGTACAACCCCGCCAAGGACCTGCGGCAGCTGGACGGCGCGGAGATTGTCGAGGTGCCGTTCAACGTGTCGCCGTTTGCGATGCTGGAGAAGATCCGGCGCCGGCTCGGTACGGTGGCCATCGGCGGGCTGCGCATCGAGCAGGCGCAGTGGAAGGAGACCATGGTCGCGGCCTACCCCGTCATGTTCCCCATGTACATTGCCGAGTTTGAGCACACGGCCGGAGACGAGACGCGGCGGTACTCTGTCATCATGGACGCGCACGACACTAAAGTGAGTTTCTCTGAGTTCAGTTCTGACTTAGATCTCCGACTGCCGCGTGTCCTTCCCCCCGCCAGACGAGATGCGCGAGACGGGCCGCCTCGCGAAAAACTACTATGTCAACCCCGCGCCCTTCCTCCCGTCCGCCAACCTCATTCTGCCCGTCACCGAGTCGGCGTTCGAGGCGCCCTCCCCCCCGCCGGCAGCCGTCATGGCCAAGGCGTACCAGCGCTGGATGTCCCCCGAGCCCACAGGATCCACCATCCCCGCCTCGCCGACGTACTCCATCACCGACACGCCGATCGACTGGGCCGACCCCCGCATCATGCCCTGGGGCGGCGCAGAGCACGAGCTCAACGGCGACTACATGGAGAAGGGGCTCGAAGTTAACCGCAACATTGAGGCGTTGAGGGTAAGTAAAAAGGCTCATACACTGGACACACTCATACCTCCTACTGGGCGAGGTTGAATACTCTTACTCGGCGAGGCCGAACAAACTCCTCCGCGTCCAAGCTGAATACTTTGCGCTGACACCCAGGCCATGACGCTCGTCTCGGACCAGTTCCCCAACGCCGAGCCGCTCGTCGCGATCGGCAAGCGCGTGTCCAAGGAGTCCATGTCCAACGTCGTGCGCGACATTGCGGACAGCATCGAAAAGGAAAAGGGCGCGCTCGAGGACATGAAGCCGCAGTGGCTGCGGGACTATGATGCGTCCAAGGAGCCGAAGGCTGAGGCCGGTGGGGCGCAGCCTGCCGAGGCTCCCTCCGCCGAGACTCCCGAGCCTTCCCCGGTCTCCGAGGGCGCCAGCGAACACAAGCAGTAGAAGTCATCTCCGGGTAGAATAGCATGCATGCATTAACATCATTCTGGATCTGGTTACTGTAAATCCGCTGGTCGTGACGAGCAGCGAGCACACTCGATGCTGCCCAGAGAGGCCGATGACGTCGATGCGGCAAGACGGAGATTGCCCGTGTGGCAGAGTGCTGTGTCTGTTACTATCCAGTTCTTGGCTGGGCTGCTTGGTATACTTGGCCCTTGGCGTCATATATGTGTATCTTTCAAGAGCTCAGCTGAGCGGAAGGGGCAACTGATAAACAGCAATGACGGCGTCTACGAGTCTACGAGTCTACGAGTCTCACTCTGACGGAACACAGCTGGCGATGCATGAGCGAGGACGCCACCGCTGTGCACCGTAGCGCGTAGTCTCGCTTCTTGTTCCATCGTACACAGGTTCTAAATGGCTTACATAAGCTACTGTGCTGGAGAACCATAAAATCTAAATCTATTAGAACTCTCATTAGAAACAAGTTTGTAATCAAATAGAACCCTGCGCCCAGCCGACTCTGCACTGCGCTTCGGCAGCTCTCACGTGGTCTTCCCTGAGCCAAAAGGGGCACACCAAGGAGACCAAAACGGCACTAAAGGAGAGGAAGACGACAGCGCAATCAGGGAAAACAAAACTGCACACACAGATTGGCCGTACGAATAAATTTCCTTGGGTCTTGCGCCGTCCACGCGCCACCCAAAACATTGTACCTTTTTGTACTGCTGTAGCTCTCAAGGCGTGAGAGCAGAGGAAAATAGGAATATGAGAGCCATGCCTGGAAAGGGGGTACAGTACAAGAGCTCGGGAGGCTGGAGAGGGAGTGTCTGGTTTTGTGCCCGTTTTGCACTGGCTTCACCTGGGTGTGTTTTAGGGCACACTGCACCACACCACACGGAGTGATACAGCCATCCATGCACTCGCTCTCGTCGTCGTCGTCGTTCTCATCCTGTCATTGTCAACATCCTCTCCATCTCATCACTCCTCTACTATCTTATCATCTCATTCAATCAGTCTTCAAAGCACTACTACTACCCACGAGGCTCGCTCTCTCGCTCTCTCCGTCACTCCTCGGTCGACCCTCTCCCTTTTCTGTTTATCCTCCTCGGCAGCCCGCCCCCCTCCGCTCCCTCCGCTCTCTCCCACCCCTCCTCCCGACTTGCGACGGCCCCCATCCTTGTCAATAACCCACCAACAAACACCTAGCCCCACGCACACCGCCTGCTAGAACCGAGTGACAGCCGCATCTCGCTCTCTTTATCAGCACCACATCGTCCCATCTGCCCTCGCCACCTCGACCCCCGACACCCCGTCCCGTGCCCCTCATGCTCCCCTCTGTCGCCCTGACTGCGTTCGCCCTCATGCTGGCGGGCGCCAACGCCGCCGACCGCGACGACACCACCCTCCGCGGCACCTGGTCCAGTGGAGCCGGTTTTGTCAAGACTGGTGGTGTGAGTTTCGTCGCTACATGGGTGTTTGTCCGTGCGACATGGCCCGGAGTGATCCATCGGATGACCCCCCTCCCGCGCAGTCACTAACATACAGGACTTTTGCAGCCCCGCCGACATGACCTTTACCTACCCCAACAACACTGGTATCTCGTACTCGTTGTAAGTAGGACCCCTAGTCTCTCCCGTCCACGCTAACGACCAGCACCGACGACGGCTACTTTGAGGAGGCGCAGTACCGCTACGACTCTAACGCAACAAATCCCCGCTGCATCCGCGGAAAGATTATCTGGCAGCACGGCACATATGTGTCCAACTCTGACGGATCCATCAACACCAAGCCATTTGGCAACGACGGCCGCATCCAGGTCCAGGACCCGTGCGCCGCCGAGACCAACGTCGTGACCTGGTACAACGAGCCCGGAAAGTTCAAGAACTGGGCCATCTTTGTCGACGCTCAGTCGGGACGCTGGACGCTGCAGCTGTACGCCTTTGACGGCGCCAAGCTTCCTCCTGTGAGTAGAGTACCGAAAACGGCGTACGTTTACTGACCCCCAGCTCTACCTCGCGTACGACCCCCCCAGCATGATGCCGACCAAGACCCTCACCGGCATGAACGAGACTGGCCAGACGATCACCAAGCGTGGTCTCTTCAAGCGTTCGAGCGGAACGACCATTACTGTCGGCCGTCTCGGTGTTGCTGCTGTCGTCTTTGCCGCCACCGCCATGAGCGTCGTCCTCTAAGACGCAAGCCCGCACTCCGGAGGACCCTAGAGCATGCGCCGGACCGGACAAGACACGCAGCGCACGCCCGCGCGCAGATGTCGACCATCTGTCTTGCTTTCGACTACGAAAACTGAACGACCTTCATTTCCCCTTTCTTTCCACTGTTCTGCCGCAGGACACGCATTCATGGACAGTATTCTTACACCTTCTCATCCCCCTCACCACGTCGTCTCGGTGCAGCATATATACCCCCCTCCGTAGTCGCTGGCGTCTTGTTTCTACATTTGATGCATGTTATACTCTATCCGGCGGTGAGATAGATATTGAGATCTTGATGGAGCCGCGTGAGAGTCAAACGTGCGTGAGAAGCTTGCAGTTGACTCGAGGAGATCAGGTGAGATCCGGAGCTGGGCGTATGAGGTCATGCTGGCCGTGTGTGAGGTTACGCTTCGGTGTACGCGCCGCGTCAGCGATAAAGTCAGTGTGCGGTGTGTGTGATCGTCACAGTCAGTAGTCTGTAGACTGCTCTCACACAGCGTCGTAAGGCAAAGCACCTCATCATCGGCACAAGTCGCCAGCTGATGCCCAGTGTCGCTCAGAGACAACAAGCGCCAGTAGTGTGCCCGGCATACCAGGGCGATGCATCGCATGCCTCCGAGGAAACCGACATTGTCTTCCCGGCTTACTCAGACGGAGCGGAGAGCACGGAGCGCACGGAGAGAACAGAGCCTTCGGCGACATGGATCGAGCGAAGGCGGTGAGGCCTCCGCGCCACACTCGAGCTAGGGGGCTAGTGGGCGGGATCAAATTCACGTGGCTTGACGTCCTTTGTTGTGACCGACCCAGGATGCACGCAACAAATATCCACAAAGCTGTCAGACCTTGGGAACACAACCAAACGCGTCGACAATCGCATCAACTGAGGCACAACAAACGCACAACGCACCCCTCATCCACACTCACAATGGTGCGCGAGCTCCGCCGCTCCACGCGCGCGCGCGCCTCGACCTCTGCGCCCGCCTCCCGCGCCGTGTCGGCGGGGAGCGACAGCGACCTCGAGCTAGCCGACGACAGTGAGGACGAGTACGCCGCGTCTGTCGCGAGCGCTGCGTCGTCGGATGCGAGGGTGGAGGAGGACGAGCCCGAGCCGGAAGACGAGGATTCCGAGGACGAGGACGACAAGCCGGCGCCGAAGGCCAAGGCGAAGGGGAAGAAAGTCGTAGCGGGGAAGCGGAAACGTCCCGCGGCGCCACGGCGCACGCGCATCGGGCGCGAGCCCGGGCGGCGATCTACCGCCGCCGCGCGCAGTTTGTCGACGCTGAACGCTTATCCGGACACGTACCGCGACCTGCTGCTCAACAGCGCAACCACGCTGGTGCGGAAGAACGAAGTCGAGAAGCCCGCCGTGGTGTCCTTCCGCGCGCCGCCCTTCCCGCCTGGCCCGGTCACGCCGTTCGTGTCCCGCCTCGCGCACGCCCCCGGAAAGGCGGTGGGAGAAGTGGTGGCCGAGCCGGACGACCCGCACGCCCAGGCGCGCAGGGAACATATGCGGGATATCGCCAAGCGCGTCGCGGTCATCCCGCCGTGGGACGGGTGGGAGGGCGAGGGGTGGTGGCCTGACCTGTGCGACAGCAAGGGGGAGGGCGAGGAGGGGCCGGCGCCGGGGTGGAAGTGGCCGCACCAGGTGCGCCTGGGGCTGGAGGGGGTGGGGCGGTATACGGCCAGTGACGTGCTGAGCGAGGCGTGAGTGTCTGACTTTGCGTGGCTGACAGCAGCGAGGGGAAGACGTACCTCGCCCCCGGCGTGCCCATCACACTGGACTTGCACGACGGCGAGAGCAGCGTGCGGCACGAGCTGGGGCAGTTTGCGAGCGTCCCGATCGAGAACACGATCTCAAAGGGGTTTGCGCTCGCGGCCGGCTCGCCCGCGTGGGGGCTCGACTGGTGTCCGTACCCCGACGCGCTGGCCGCAGCGCACGATTTCGAGCAGTACGTCGCGGTGTCCACCATCCCGGCGGGGCAGGACCCCACGACTGGATCCCGCTGCGACTCTGGCGTGCGCGGCGCAGTGCAGATCTGGAGCGTGCCGTATGTCGACGACGAGCATCTCCCATCCGCGTCCACGGGCGCAAAGTGCGAGATGGTGCTCTGCTTCCCCGGCGGGCCGGCGGTGGACCTCAAGTGGATGCCCATGGGGGCGTGGGACGACTCTGGCGCCATGCCGAAACTCGGCATCCTCGCCGCCGTGCAGCTCGACGGGTCTACGGTGCTGTATTCCGTCCCGCACCCCGCGGCACTCCGGGCAACAGCCTCAGGACCGATATACCTCTCCGCGCGCGCCGTGGCCCGGTTCGCAGTGGACGACACGGCCTCGACCGCCATCCAGTGGCTGTCTGGCCGCCGCCTCGCCGTCGGCCTCTCGAACGGGCATTTGGCGATCTGGGACGCCGTCGACGCCATCCTCGCCCCCGGCGCCCCCGACCCCGCCCCCCTGCCCGCGCTCTACCTCACCCTCGCACTCAGCTCTATCCGCGCGATCGCCGCCGGCCGCTGTCCCCCCACCGACGCGCGGGGTGCGCTCGACTACGCGGGCGAGGCAGTGTACGTCGCCTTCGGGAGCTATGACGGCACGACGGGCGTGGTCGACCTGCGCGATCCGGGGCATGTGATCGAGCTCAACCGCTCGAGGCGTGAGTACCCAGCGAAGCTAAGCTGACGCCAGTCCCCTGCATGGCCACCGCGTGGAGCACCCAGGTCGGCGTGCCGCTCTACGCCGATGTCGACTACATGGTCCTCCTTGCGCAGCTGCGCGCGGGCGTCGGGCCCGCGACGTACTATCTCACACCGCACAGGGGTCCTGTCTGGGTAAGTCGAACTTGTTGCGCAGGTCAATCGCTGCTGCGCTGGACTGCACTGCACTGGCGTCGCTGCACGCCCTTCGCTGCACGCCCTTTGCTGCACGCGCCCGCTCGCTTCGCTCACGGCGCTAACACGCAGGAAATCGGCACCACGCCCTACCACACCATGGTCGCCTCGGCGGCATCCGACGGCGCCCTCCTCCTCTCCAACTGCGGCATGGGCTTCTACCGGCGCAAGCAGGGCGGCATGCTCTTCCAGCGCCTGTTCGAGCTCGACTACGACGAGCACGAGCGCACATATAGGATGACGCACGATTTCGTCGCCGAGGCGTCGGGGCTCGAGGAGGCGACGAGCAAGGCGAATCACAAGAACAGCCGCACAAAGGGTGCCCGCGCAGAGGCCGTCGCGCCCACTACCGGCGACCCCGCGACGGTCAAGACGGGCGCGTGGCGCGCAAACGTCGGCGTGCACCGCGTCACGTGGCAGGCGGGCAGCGGGCTCGCGCGCGCGGGCTGGATCGCGAGCGCGACCATGCCGGGCATCGTGCGCGTCGAGAACATAAGGGGAAAGTGGCTCTACCAGCCAAAGTAAACTAGTAAACTGTAGTTATATTATTCGATCGAGTTGACAGAGTCTGATCCAGTCTCCCGCACACGCTGAGCACACGATCCATACGCGCCACTGTTCTAACAAAACTAACACTAACAAACGTCACCTCATGGGTCCTCGACAAAGATGTGCTCGACCTCCTCCCACTTGTGCCCGCGCGGCTTGTCGCCCTGCGCCTCGCGGTCGTGCCAGAACTTGACCTCGCCGTCCTCGGCGCGGCGCGGCACCCAGAGACGCTCGCCCGAGTCGCTGTCCGTGGTCGGGGAGAACCAGCGCGGCTCGTGCTGCGGCAGCTTGCCCTCGGCGCGGAGCTTGCGCGTCTCGCGCTGCCGCTCCTCGTTGGCTGTCTTGAGCGCCTGCGCGCGGTCGTAGTCTGCATTCTCGAACGCGCGCTGGTCCGTCCGCAGCCGACAGTCGGTCGGCGCGAGGTAGTTTTCCAGGCCCG
This sequence comes from Apiotrichum gracile, assembly GCA_001600335.1. Taxonomy (NCBI): domain Eukaryota; kingdom Fungi; phylum Basidiomycota; class Tremellomycetes; order Trichosporonales; family Trichosporonaceae; genus Apiotrichum; species Apiotrichum gracile. The sequence goes on along the minus strand of BCJO01000002.1, from coordinate 897,032 downwards.
ACGGAATGTCGTTCAGCGTCATGGCGTACGGCGTCAGGTTGAACGGCGCCGCGGGCTTGTCCGTGTTGCGCCACAGCTGCATGTACTCTGGGTCCTCTCCGACCTGCTCGTTGACGTCCAGCGGGTCGGACGCAATGCCTGCGCGGCGCGCAATGAGCTGCTGGTCCCAGCCTGCTGTCAGCAACAGTCCAACTCCCTTTACTTACGCCCAGCAATCTCCCACGCGAGGTCGCCTTCCGCATTGCGCACGTTGCCCTTGATCTCAAACGCGTCCTTGCCGCGCCACCCGCGCGGCTTGAACGTGAGCGTCGACGTCTCGCCCGCGCGGTGATTTGTGACCTGGAGATCACCGTAGTGGTCGATAATCGGCGTGCCCATGATAAAGTTGGACACGTTGGTGATGACCTTTTTCCACGAGTAGTGCTCGACGACGTAGCCCTCGGGGTACTCTGGCCCGGCGGCGGGGTATGCGTCTGGGTTCTTGACCCACGCGCGCGGGATGATGAGCTCGGCGTGCGCGGCGCCTGTGGGGCGGATCTCAAAGTAGCGGCCCTGGAACTTGTTCTTGGCGTCCACCTCGCCATAGTACTTCCACGTCGGCGCCTCGCAGTAGCACGCGCTGATCGGCGGGTGGTGCGACACCTGCTCGGAAATGTACCGGTACCGGTTGGGAATGGCATACTCAAAGCTCTGCGACAGCAGCGGGTTGAACGGCTTGGCGACGCGACCAATGGTGGACGAGTAGTTGGACATGGCAAACGCGGCGACAAACGCAATGCGCTTGAGCGAGTCCTCCTGCTGCGCCGCGACAGTCAGACACGCGTCGTACTCCATGTCCTCGGCCATGCGCTGCAGCATCGACGTGCACTCGTTAAAGTTGACGGGAAAGGTGATCTTGGTGAGGTCCTTGCCGATCGACGACTTGAGAATGCTCCACACTACGGTCAGCAGACGTCTTGCGGATTACTTACAGCTGACAGACGGGCGCTTGTCGTCGTCAATGGGGAGGCGGTGGCGGACGTGCGCATACGGTTCGAGCGACTTGCGCGCGAGGTACTGGGCGATCGTCCCCGTCTTGGCCTCGGTCTTGGCGAGCGTGGTGGTCGACTCGGCCGCGCCGGCGTTGGCGATCGAGTCGTACATCTTGAGGTTAGGAATGGTGCCAGTCTCAATGGCGTCAAAGAACTCGTCGTCGTCGTCCTCCGAGTCGTCGATCGCCGCCACGACGTCCTGGACGTCCAGGTGCGACATGGAGCCACGCGACATGCTCTTCGACAGCGAAATGGAGCGGCGCGAGTTGTGCCCGCGGCCGGAAACGGACGAGCGGGAGACAGTCGTCTTGAGCGACTGCTGCAGGAGCGGCGCAGGGACGGCGCCGCTGGGGCTAAAGTCGAGCGGGAATTCGGTCGACTCCATAATGCCCGGAGGCGACGACAGCTGGTGCGCAATCTCCGGCTGCGGCGATGCAGGGTTGCTCAGGCTGATCTCGGCAATGACGCCGCGAGCCTGGCGCAGCGCGCGGCGCTTCTTCTCATTGTCCTTGGCGGCCTCCGTGAGCTGACGGTCGGTCTCGGCCTGCTGCTGCGCAACGGCAAGAAGGTTGTCCTCCCACAGCTTGCGCGCTTGGACCTCGCGCTTGATGCGAGAAGAAAAGAACTGCTCCCTGTCGACGGTCATCTCGTGCTGGCGAGAAACGAGCCCAGTAATGGTCGACAGGCTGTCGCGGAGAGCCTCCTTGACCTCCTGCTGGCGCGAAAAGGAGGAAGCACCACGCGACGGGTCAGGCGAGCTGTGGACAGAAGAAGGCGGCGTCACGAGCGAGCCGATCAGCTGCTCGGTGAGCTCGAGCTGCGCCTTGAGGTTGAGCATGCTGAGCTCAAACTCCGACTCGTGCGGGATCGTCTCGTTCTGACGCTCGTCGATCGAGTCCTTGTCGCCGTTGGACGACGCGGCGTCGCTCGCGGTCGAGTTGCCAGTTGGCGACCCGTCGCGCTTGGTCTTGTGCGACTGCGCGGACACGTTCCTGCCGCGAGCAGTGCCGCCGTTGCCGCTGATGCCGCTCACAGCGGTGCCTGAGCGCTTCAGGTTGGGGTGGAGGAAGCCGTCGGTCGGGGGCAGTTCACTAATGTTGCTGCCAATCCGGTCGGTGGTCGAGTAGACGCTGGGCGCCTTGGTCGAGACCGCCGACGAGCCAGCACGGTCAGCCGCCGCCGTCGGCTTGCCGTTCCGGTTGTAAAACTCCATGTTGAGGCGGATCGCCTGCACCCAGCGGCCAATCTCGCCGCGCGCGCTCGACTTTACGATAATCTTGGGCACCGACGTTGTCGCCGCCGAGCTGACCTCGAAGCGGGAGCCGTCTGACGACGGGTGGAGGTTGGCAGTCGCCAGGGCGATCGAGCCGCGGCACGCAATCTGCTCGTCCTCGCGGTTGCGGTCTGGGGTCAGAGAGAGAAGATTCGCTGCACTCACAGTAGCTGAGCACTCCGTTCTCGAGCACAAACCAACGGGTCTTCCACCCCTGGCGGTAGTTGACCCACTTGCTCAGGAAGCCCTTGAGGTCCGGCGGGCGGCCGTCGCTCTTGAGCTGCACCATCTTTCCCTGGTCGGAGACTGGCGTCAGTGATGCTCTCGCCAGGTCACTTACACTGCCGGAGGTACGCCTTGATGCGCTCGTCGGCGCTCTTGTCGTGCTCGAGCACGCGCTTGCCGCGGCGGTCGCGCACAAAGACGTCGGCGCCCTTCTTGACGGCGAGCTCGACCAGGCGGAGGTCGCGGCGGCTGCTGTCAGTTGAAGCCACTAAAGTACAACTCACCGAGCGGCCTCGTGGAGGAGAGAAGTACCGGTGCGCTCGTCGAGGGCGTTGAGGTTGAGCGCCTCGGCGCGGGGCTGCTCGAGGAGCTGGGTGACGCGCGAGCTCTCTTCGACAGACGACAGCGGGCTGGCAATGTAGTTTCCGAGGAGGGTCATGTAGCGGTTCTGCAGGGTGGCGCGGGAGTCTAGAGTGTAAGTAAAAGAAGTGGGTGAAAGAGAAAGGAAGACAATGTGCACTCACTCTCAATGAGAGCCGCCACCTCGTCGCTCTGGGCACACTCGAGCGGCGTGCGTCCCTTGTCGTCCTTGAGCGTGTCGTCAATGCGCGGGTCGTTGAGAAGCAGCTCAACTGGGGGGAGATCAGTATGCTGTTGTGTCTTGTTTGTCTCTTCTGTGGGGGTGGATCAGAGTTACGAGTCTTTTGAGACTGTTGATCCATCCCCAAAGAAATAGTGTCACAATAACAGACGGTCTTCACCCAGACCGGCAATGCGACATGTCTCTACTCACCGGCTTCCGCGCGGCCAATCTCGCTCGCAACGTGCAGCGCGGTCGCTCTGCTGTTGGGCGCGACAGGGAGGTTGGGGCTCGGGACGTTGGGCGACTTGAGGACGAGCTCAATAATGGGCACTGTGGGTTAGCACGAGGTAGCGTGTTATGGCGTGGCGAGGCGAGGAAATAGCGCGCGTGAGGCGTGAGGCGTCGAGGAGCGAGTGTGGTGTAGCGCCAGACATGGTCAGACCGCGCTCATTACCGCAATCAGCAACGCAACCAGCAGCGGATAACGACAGCACACCAATGCCGGCCCCGAAATCCAGCGCGCTATCGACTCCGAATTGCCGCGCGCTGTCACCGAGGACACTGGCGTGTTACAGCACCGCTGCTTCTTTCCGGTTACTTTCCGCCATAGTTGAGGCACGCCTTCCGTCTGCACCGCTGGCAACCAGACTTTCCGAACCTTCCCAGCACCCATCCCTCCGGCCCTCCCACACACTCCGCAACTCACCAGAAGCGACCTGGACAGCCATGCCGAGCACCCTGCCGGGGCCCGACTCGGGCGGCGAGTTCCTCAGATCGTCGAGGTATGGCTGCACCTCTGCGGCATTTCCCGAGCGGAGCGCGGCGAGGAGGCGGATGTTGTGCAGCGCCGAGCTGGTGTTCGAGGACGAGAGCGAGGTGGTCGCCGGCGAGACTGCTATACGTTTCGTCAGCAACGGGTGCCGCATGGAGGGGGAGCGCGCCGCGTGCACCGAGAGCGCGGCATGCGTGTGCGCCGAGTGCGTGTGCGAGTGCGAGCGCGCGGAGCGCGTCGAGTGCGGCATGGTGTTGATGGTGATGGGCAGTTTTGACAACAACAACATGACAAGTTGGCAGACATACCTGCTTCTGTGGGCGCGGCCATGGCGAGTACAGTACGCGGTACCAGGGCGCTCGGGGATCGGTGGAGGGGCAGAGGGGATCAGAGGGCCGTGGGCCAGTGTGCAGTGTGTTGGTCGGTCAAGCCCTTGTTTGTGCGGTTCTTGTGGCGGCTAGAAGAGTCGAGTCGTCCAAGTGATCAAGTGATGGGTGGTGTGGAATAGACGACTGGTGTATGTGAATGTGACAATGGCAAGAGAGATGAGAGATGATGACGAGCGTGATGAGAGGAGAGTAACCTATGCTTGCGTACTAGTGCAATGTGCTAGTCTCCGAGGTTGCTCGCTGGATGTCAGCTGCTGCTTGCTGCTGGAGCGTGGACAGGAGCGTGGACAGCAGCCAGGACAGCAAGCCAGGGAGATCACAGGATCTAGGTTGAAACGCCGTCATCACCCAGCAGACAGGCACTAGGCACAGCATCTGCTCCGTGTGCAGCATAGCGTTCTACCTCCACCGTGGGAAAACAGCTCTCTGGAGTCCCCAGGATCTACCCATGACATCGGATACTTCATCTCAATGGCAGCTAGCATTCTGTGCACACAAGAGCCCGCGGGAAGAGCCGACCTTCAACATCGACAGCATGGTCTAGGGAAGGGGGCGCCTGAAAGCATAGCATGGGGGCACTTGAGATGCACTTTCATGGCAGCTCGCAGTCCTGGGGCTCACCGGGGCTCAGCGTGATGCTCGTCTGCCGCGTCTGCCGCGGCTGCTCATGCTGCTCATGCTGCAGTGCACTTGTCATTATGGCTCCCGTGGCCCTTGGAGTCCCGGCACTTGAGTGCCAGCACTTGTGGCTAGCACCAGCAGACTGACGCACTGCTGACTGGGCTATGCGACGTGACGGCGATAACCGTGCGCGTGCGAGAGGTGGCTTCGATGTCGCAGCGCCGTTCGGGTGGCAGTTGCGATCCCAGCCACGACGGCCATGGTTGTGCTGCTCCGAGCTCTTCCTTTCGGGAACGAACCTTCACGCACCCATGGCAGATGGGGCAGCTGTCAGTGGTATTGACAACAACAACCGACAGACGCTTTGCTACTCTAGTACTGTAACTTGATATAGCTTGCTAGCTAGCTTAGCTAGCGCCGTAGGCACCAGAGCATATGGTTAGTGCATGAGTAGATCGAGTACACACATATATAGGCACCAGATGCGAGCGTCTCTTCTCTTCTCTTCTCTTCTCTCCTCATCTCTTCAAACTCATCGCCACACAATCAACATGAGCCTCGCTCTTCCCTCCAACCTGGCAAGTGAGTGTCCATCCCCATCCCCATCCCCTCCCCTACTCTCACTCACCTCACAGGCGTGCTCGGGTTCTTAACCGTTATCTCGGTGTTTGTTGGTGTCGTTGTCATGCTCCTCAACCACCGCCAAATCAAGAATACGAGTCTCGAAAGGAAAAATATTGAGATTGATATCCACAAGAAGGTGAGTCTTCAGAACCTGCCTTGCACAAAGCTAACCACACAGATTCACGAGGTCGAGGTCGCGCAGCGCAAGAATACCGACGACTCCAAGACTGCATTCAATACAAAGCTCGCCGAGCTCGAGAGTAAGCTCATTTCGGAGTTTGTGAGTTATTCCTGTGCCTTCCTGTCTTTTCTGTCTTCCTTGTCTTCCTCGGCAACGATTACCTAGTGACTAACATGAACCTAGCGCAGCGAGACAGCAGCAATCAAGGCGGCAATGGATCGTTCCCTTGACAGTATCATTGCCCTTATGCACCCTACGCCGCCCTCTGGGCCGATTCTCCCAACCGCTCAACCCTCGGCCACCTCGGCCACCTCGTCGGCCTCCAAGTAGTTTGCCGTGCAGCGCCTGCCTCGACTGGTCCCTCGACTGGTCCCTCTCGTCCCGTACTCCTGTGACGCGTTCTTTGCGTGTCACAGAAACAGGATCACAGGAACCGCACAGCTCCACCAAGAGAGCGTGTGTTTGCGGGCCTATACTACGGAGACTAGGAACCAGCGCGAGCAAGACGAAAAAATCATTACGGCCATCAACAATGTCAAGGACGCCATCAACGACGCTGTCAACACCGCGGTTGAGGCGGCGTTCGACCGTTCGACCGCCACATGGTGGCGAACGCCGCCCAGGCTACTGGACCCATCCTTCCCACCCACACCGCCACCACTTCGTCCCCGGCGTCGCCTGGTCCTCTGTAATGACAACCACCCCCCTGTCACTTCGTGGTGTCGCGGGCCGTGTCGTGTAGATGTAAGAAGTAGTAGTAGCATGTATGCCTACAATGTTGGTACTTGTACCTACCACTGCTGGATTGGCCAGGAGGCCACATATGGTTACGCGACTGTGACTGCTTGATGCTGTTTCTAACGCCCAGAAACCGCCCTTAGGAGCCTGAGGATGCAGCAGCCCTTGCGCTTTGCCTCACAGCTCTGATAACAAGTCGAGGGTTGCTTCCTGTCCACATGCACACTGTAGGTGTATAGGACGCCGGAAAGATATCTTTATGCACCACGGGCGCAGGGGTAGAGAGCACAGTTGCTGCGGTAGCGAGCATCGTTGCAGCAGCAGCGACCATTGTGGCACTTATTGTCACCGTGGGAAATGTTGCATTAAATCTCCCCCAAGACTCACCCATCCAACGCGTCATCACAACAAAATCAAGGACAAGCTGACCACTGTGAGGCTCTCACTTTGGCGTTCTACTTGACATGCTTGACACCTGCACACGATGATCTCCCCAACCTACGTCCTGCAGAACACCATCCCCCCCGCGCTGCTGAGCTACTACTTCTGGGGCTGGCGGCGGCTCACGAATATTGTCGGCCGTGAGCTTGCGCTGCGTTCCGTTCGTAGCTGACGACAGACGAGTACCTGGGGCAAACGCTGGGACACCCCTACCTCGGAGGTAAGCTTTTGCGCGACGCTTCTAACCGCAGCGCTCTACACCGCAGGCGCAACCCTCCTAATTGGGACCACAACCATTGTCTTCCTGCGGCTCTACTTCCTCCCGGCCTCGCAGAGCGTGCCCCCACGCAACCCCCGGCTAGCGGATGTCTTCGAGTGCACCCCGCCCCCTGCAGCCATTGCGGACGGGTACGCTGTCATCCCCGGGACCGACGATGCTCTCGAAGACCTCATCCCGCGTTGTACGCGCGACACCTGCGCCGGCCGGTGGAAACCGCCCCGCGCGCGCCACTGCTCCGAGTGCGGCACGTGCCGCGCCGGCTTTGACCACCACTGTGCTTTTGTGCGTACCCCCCTCGGCTGGTCTGACACCAGTTCGCAAACTGCCTCACGGCGCCGTACCTCCCGGCCTTCCTGTGTCTGATGATGATAACGCCGATTACTGTCACATTCGCCTCTATACCACTGTACGTCCCGCTGCTGAAGCGCGCGGCAGCAGCGTGGGCGGCAGCCAAGACCGCGCCCGAAGCAGTGCGGTGGTGGGGGTGGTGGCCCTCGTGGATCGTTGCCTTTGGTCCCGTCGGTCGGTGGGTAGTCGGCCTCGCGCTCGGATGGCGGCAGCTCGACCGCGACGGCGGAAGGCACGTCTCCCTCGAAATCGCTGCAATTGTCGCTATCGGCAACATGCTCTCGGCCATGACGATGGTGAGTTCCCACACTGCAAAGCTGACAGAAGGCACTCGGCTACTCGTCCTTCACCTTCCTCCGCTCCGGCTCCCTCACAGTGGACAAGGAGCGGCTGCGGGCGCACGCACGCGCTCTCGCCGCCACGGATTCCGAGCGGGCGCGCCGGTTCGCGCCGCTGCACTGGTTCTGCGTGCGGCTCGATGACTGCGCCGTGGTCCTCTCAGCCGAGAGGCCGTACGACCTCGGTCCACGGGGAAACTTTGCCCAGATCGTCGGCAAGTGGAGTGCGCTGCTGCCGTGGAATGCGCTCCGGCGCGGCATCGCGGGCGAGGTCGTGTTCGACTGGCCGGTCGCGCCGCGCGTGCGCGAGTGGCTCCTCGCTGAGGCGGAGCGGATCGCGGAGGAGGAAGAGGGGGATGAGAGTATGTCGGTGCCGTCGGCGCCGCGGCGCCCGGGCCCGGATCGGATCGCGTACACGCGCCTCTAGACTTTGTGCGATGCAAGCTCGAGGCTTCTCGCATCCAACTCCTTCCCAGCGTTCGACACCCGGCCCTCGACTCCTACATTCTATCCGCGTTCCGTGCTCCCGTACTCGTCCACTCTCCACCCAGCATAAGTATACCTGCATGTCTAAATATACACAGAGAAAGCTCTACAACACGCCATTGTTCATGTATTTCGATTGATTCGGCAGCGACAGATGCCCGCGATCGTCCATTGTTCACTTGGCAGCCCGCGAGAGACTCATCCGCGCCCTCGAGCTGCCGACCCCCGGAGGCCGCGAGCTGGCCGTACTAACAGTAAAGTCGCTCCCCATCGAGAGGCGCACATTGCGCGCGTCGTCAAACGCGGTCGGCAGGCGCACATTGCGGATCTCGGGGCGATACTCGTACTCGGCCGCAATGTCGGGCGAGAGGCGCACGTCGCGGTCCACGAGCTTGGGCTGCGCGCGGGGGACGAGCGAGGCCGGCTCGAGGTCCGAGGAGGGGTACGAGACGAGGCGCGGGGTGCGGCCCGTGGCGCCTGTGGTCATCTTGCTCTCCCGCTTACTGTCGCGCTTGTCCCCCTTCTCCTCCTTTTTCCGCGGCGGCGGGGGAAGGGACACGGGCCCCCGCGCCCGATCAATCGGATAGTCCTTGTTGAAGCTAAAGTTGACAGAGGTGCTCGTGAGATTGGGCGTGACGAGGTGGTCCTCGGACGAGTAGTAGCTCGCCGAACCCGACTTGCCCGAGTCGACGGACCCGCGGGCCGGAGGGGCAAGCTGCGGGATGGGGGGGAGGGGCGGCTTGCCGCGCCCGTTCACCTGTGTCGGCTGTGGCTGCGTGGCGGGAACACTCTTGGGTGCAATAGAGCTGCGCGGCCCTTCGCTCAGCGGAACCTTGGCCTTCGTAGTCTTCGCCTCGGGGAGATGGGAGGGATACCGCCCCGGCGTCGAGTTGCGCACCATCTGGTCCCAGCGTGCGGGCGGGTCGGGGAAGTGCCGGATGAGCGCCGTGTCGGGGGACGAGGTGGAGCCGGAAAGGCGGCCGGGGTGCCGCGGCGGGCGGGCGACGGGATTCTCTTCGAGGCTGGTCCCGCGGCGGGGAGGGCCAAAGGCCGGCGCCGGGGCCGGAGCCGGGGTCGGTTTGCACTGTGCCTGCGGGGCTGCGGGCACTGCGCGCGTCGGCGTCGGCGGCTGCAGCTTCACCTGCGGCGGGGCCGCCATAGGCGGTAATGCGGCTTGTGGGAGCGGATCGCGCTTGTCGGCAAACTTGACCTTGTTGGCTGGATTGTACGGGTTCTGGTCGGGCGGGAAGAAGGCGTTGAAGGGGCTTTCGGCCATGTACGAGAGGACAGGCGAGGGCGGGCGTTTCTCCTTCGTTGCCTTTTCTGTCTTTTCCTTCCTTTCTTTGTCTTCCTTTGTCCTCTTCCGCTCGGCAATCGTGATGTCCTCGGACACAAACGCATCTTTCACCCCAAGTCCCGATTTTGCCGTCGAGGAGAAGATGAGGATATCCCGCCCCGGGCCGACGGGTTCGAGCTGGATGCTCGTGAGCCACTCAAAGTGCAGCGCCGCGAGCGAGTCCATGACGTTGACCATGAGCGGGGGCAGCAGTCTGCGTGTGAGTTCCTACCACGGCTCGAACTCACTTCTCAACAGCAGTGTTCTTCATTCCGCCGACAAAGCTCCGCATCCCCGCAATCCAGAAACGGTACACGCCCGGATGCACCCACCCCTCCATCTTGATCTCGGACGCGACCTCGAAGATGGAGCCGCGGACTGCGTCGATGAGGCTGTCGCTTGCTGCGTCGGGGGCGGATACGAGCGCTATGCGGTCGGGCACTGCGTGTTAGATGTGTATATGGCTACATCTTACGAGGAAGAGTGAGCGCGAAGAAGAGCGGCGCTGGCGGGCGCTCGTCGGCTGGCGCAGCGCGAAAGAGCAGATTGAGCGTGTCATTCTGGAAGTCAGCTTGCGAATGGTTCTCAGCCCACCTTGCCCATGGACGCAATGGACCCGCGGACCTGGAAGCCGTGCTTGCCGAGCGCGGTGAAGATGGCGAGCAGCAGGCGGATGGACCTGGGGTCAGTAACGAACATGAGCGCCACGACGCGTCCCTGTGACCCTACTCACTCGAGTTCCTGGCTGCCCTTCCTGTTCCACGCCTTGCCCTTGAGCTCGACGCGGTAGACAATCGGCTCCCGGAGGGCCTTGAGCTTGGCCGGGTCGGTGCTGCGCGCCGATACGCCAAACTTCCACGCGGCGCGGACGCTGCTGTCGGCGTCGACGATCGCGTCGGGCGTGAAGCCCGTGAAGCGCAGTCCCGCGTCGTCGACGAGCGTGAGGATGGCGTGTTTCGTGCTGGGAGCCTTTGGGTACGTGCGGGGGTTTATGATGCTGATCGTGGCGGGCGAAGCGGGGTACGGGATGTGGGGCACGCTGAACGGCGACGAGCTCTCGGGGAGCGTGGGGAGCGCAGGCGGCTTGTCGGTGTACAGCACCAGCGGGGGCGCGGGCTGCTCGAGCGACGACAATGCGGCGAGATACAGATCCCGCTCCTTGTCGGAGATACACAGCGTCTCGACGCGCGGCGCCGAGAACTGCACGGGTCGCAGCGGGTCGGCAGACGGTAACTGCCCCGCGCCATTCGCCGGCGGGAAAGGAGGCTCGTCAAGCAGCACCTCGCCATACAGCGCGTCAGGATAAAAGGACCCCGTCTTGTGCTCGTCGTCGTCGTAGTCCTCCTCCAGGATCGGATCAGAGTCGCGCTTGCGGAACCACCGCATGGTTGAAAGAGGCAATATGGGTGTGTAGAGGAGTGAGTGGATAGATGGAAAATGAGAAAAATGAGGACATGAGAGGAGGAGGGAAGAGAGCGAGGGATAGAGAGGGCCATGGCTGAGCGCGAGGCGGGGGCGGACGGTCGGGGGCTCGCGGCTCGATACGGATGTTCGCGCTGCTCATGTCCATCGAGGCGGAGGCGCGAGGCGGTAACGAGTAACGAGGGCGTATCCCTTTCTTTCCATATCCCCACAGGATGTCAAAAGGTGTTAGACATTGAGAAGAAGCGATCAGTGCTCAACAAAAGAAGGGACGATGGTCAGTGACATTCTTGCGACACTCATCGCTTCACGACAAAGAGTGTCGTAACTCTTGTCTTGTCGACGAACTTGATCACCGTGGCATGTCAATGAACATCGATGCATGATACGAAGCAGCAGAGAGCATCAACTCATGCGGCTGCGGCTATCAATGTGTTCAATGAAAGACAAAGGGTCACCAGGAATGAGGCGTTGGCGAGGCAACGCCAGCAACGCCAGCGCACAGACCTGCTGTACCTCTGTCGGACATGACGAGTACGCGAGAGTCGCAAAGCGGTGTCATCGTCGCGGTGATCGCCATCATCGCCCTGGTCCTTGTCATCATCGGCGGTGTCGTCAGTCTTTGTGAGCAGTGAGTAGATGGTGAGTAGTCTTCTTTTGTTCCTCTTTGTTGGGGATGTTGAGGAGGGACAATTATCGAGATTGTAGATTTGCAGAGTGGCACATGAAATCTACTGAAACCTTCGGTGGCGTTGGGGTTCTGAAGGGGACAGTCATGTCGCGGATATCGCGTATAGGCAGCAGGTACGCTCCAGCCTAGTGTGCAGCGTGCAGCTCGGCAAGTCCAACATGATGATCGCGATCTCATGCATGCTCATGTGCTTCTCGTCTCCGCCTCCTCCCGCTTAATCGGCAGCAAGAACGGCACGCACTTTTCCCGCGGGATCGGCTCTCCCACCCTCCCGCCGAGCGCCCACCGGATGAGGCGGAGCACGTTCGGATCCGCCGCGAGGAGGTTGTGCCCCGCAAAGTCGAGCGCGCAGAGGTCCTGGATGACAATGTCGGTGGTGCCGGGTTCGCGGATGAGGCCGGTCTCGTACGCGACCACCTCGTCGTACTTTGTCGCTATCGAGACGTACTCTGTCCCCGGCACGGAAATCCCACCCTCGGCATGGGCTGCGAGAAAGTCGGACGGCGGGATGAGCTGCACGCACGCCGGGCAGAACTTTGCGATAAACCCCGGCAGCCCCGGGATGCCCTTCAGCAGCGTACCCAGCCCGTGCAGCGTTGTGCCGCGCACGAGGCTGCCGAACCCGACGTAGCGGCGCACGCTCGCTGCCCCGCCTTTTTTGAGATACATCGTAGCGACGAGCGTCGCCGCCGAGTGCGCCACGATATCCACCTTCCCCGCGTCAGTGGACGCCTTTACTTTATCCACGAACGCGCCGACCTCGGTCACGCTGTCCCACATCGACGCGTACCCCGGCCCCAGGCCCTGCCCAAAGTCGACCCAGTACACGGACCTCTCGGCCGCCAGGGCGGGGCCGATTATCGCCCAGTTGAGCCACGATGGGGCGTTCAGCCCGTGCAGCAGCACGACGGGCTCGAGACCCGCAGGCTTGCAGCTCCAGTCGTTTAGGCCGTGTGTTTGCGGGGTCGGGGTGGGGGCGGCGCGGAGCGCGAGTGCAAGTGCGAAGAGTGCGAGGCGCATGGTGGTCCGTGGTTGAGAGAGCTGAGAAGCTGCAGGTTATATCTGCAGACCCATGAGTGTTCTTCACGGGGCCGGCTCTATCGCGGCCCAGCGTCAGCTGATGCCACATCTTCTGGTGCGGAAGAGGTGGTGTGCCAACTCTATGCGATTGTCGTACTTTATAAGCTTGATAATGATGTGGCACTGCCGTACCCGGCAGATGCTATTCCAACGGAATGGTGCAAGTGCGGGAATGGTGGAGCCCGGGGAGTTGGAATCTGAACGACGAGCAGAAATAGCTCTCGCACGCCGTCTCCGATGCCCGAATGCCAAAGGAACAAGGAATAGGACATTCGTGCTGCGGGGCGCGTCTACGCCCCCATTTGAGACACTGACTGCCGCAGTCCGGAGGGATGACGACGCCCGCTGCCTGTGTGATTGGCGAGATAACGGAGTAAGCCCTGCTACCGGGCTCCGCGTCGAGGCATGTCCGGTGTGCCAGTGGACCTCGAGACTAGCGGTCGCGACTGCTCGGGTCCAAAGTTGCCATGGTTGACATGCTGAGGGTATCGACCGCGGAGTTCCATGCCAGTGAAGCCCGCCAAGCAGTCCTGCCAAGAGTGGGTCGATTGTCACTTTACCCGTTTACGGAATGCGCCTCATCGACCACCAAGACAACCTCGTCTGGCGCCCCAGATATGCAAGGCATGCTGGAATGCAAAACGCGTCACAGCGCACAGTATGCTTGATAACCAAATCGCCATCAAGTCTCAGCCGGGTCTCGGGGCAGGGCGCCGCAAGGCTCGGCGCCCGTCGCGCGGCACGCTCCGCCTGTCTCTCCGCACCGGTTGTCCGACACTACGTCATCGACGTCAGTTCGCCAGTCAGCGGCCTCCGCCGTCCAGGGAGCTCGAGATTCGAGCTCGGTAGCACAGTCGCTATTCCTGCGCAGCGGATGCTTGGCTTCTTGGCAGTGGGGCAGTGGTCGGTCGGGCTGTTGAGGCATGTGACGAGCTAGAGGAGCGAGGCAGAGCATGGCGGAGTATCAATGGTGGAGAGTATGTTACGGTAGATTTTGCGCTTGACGACGGATCCGGGTAGTGGTCCGGGCTGAAGGCTATGCACTGGATACATGCTTGATCAACGCTTGCGGAGACGGACACGGACGTGGTGAGCACAGGTGTTGTGTTGGTGCCAAGTAGTGGGTTCAGATACCAGTGAGACAACAAGGCAGGGCAAGAGATTGCAACCGATGAACGCGTCTGTCCATTCATTCAGTCGGACGAGACAATCAGATATCAGGTAGAGATCGACGGTTTCGGCAATCGAAAGTAAAGTCTGTTTACACAATGGAGACGATCGTAGCGACCGAACCGGATCGCCGATGAACCGATGTACCGATGAACCGATGAACGGAACCGGTGTAGCGATGTAGCCGCGCACGCCGACGACAGCGACGGAAACGGAATGATGGGAGATGGGTTGGACAGCAATGATGATGATGACGACGAATGATAAACCCGGCCGATACGTTCCACTCACTCGTCACTCTCAACTCTTTCCATTTCATCACTTTGCATCGCATTCTGCTCGTCGCTCTCTCTTCATCTATATTTACGACCAAAGACGAGTTTAGTCCTAGCCTTAATTTTAGCATCTCCCACCCCACACACGTTCTAGTTCTGTCCTTGTTCACGTTCACGTCCACGCCTATCGCTCCGCCCTCGCGTCTGCCGTCGTCATCGCCTTCGCCATCGCCATCGGTCGGCTTAAAGATTCGCAATTGTCCTTAATCATCAATCACACTCACTCTCACGCTCACTCCCTTACTCAGCATGTCCGACCCCATCACTCCAGAACAGCCACTCGCACGCGCGCGTACCTCGGCACTTCGCAAGGCGCGGCGGAGACTCTCCCTCATGGCACAGGAGGAGGGCTCGCCTCAGTCGTCGGTAGACATGTCCAACATTCCGCCAGTGCCGCCGGTACCGGCTCTGCCTGTATCTCCCACTCGTCCGCTCCCCCGGCCTCCGCCTAGCTCGTACCGCCCCGCTCACGGTGACGACACCGAGCAGCCACTGCCACCACAGCAGCCACTGTCGCACCCGCACCACCTCCACACAGCTGGAGACCCCGTAGCCAGTCTGCCGCCAGGTGCGAGTGCGCCAGCCGTGCCCACGCATCCCCGTGTCCCTTCCACACCGGCTGCCTCGGGGACAGGGCTCCGCAGCGCCTCCATGGCCTCCATGGACCCCATGGCCTCGCCTGCCGCTGCCGAGGTGCAGGGTAGCAGCGCAGACGACAAACCGCTGCCAAGGATAGTCAAGCACCAGTCGACACTGGTTATTTCACCCCAGCCCGTTCACCACTCTCCATCACTTCTTTCCCCCCTCGACTTCCCCTCCTCTCCTCTCCGCGCAGGCGAGCAGCGCAGCCTACCGCCTACACCTCACACCCCCTCCGAGCGCGCGACGAACAGCCGTCCGACCAGCCCCTCGTCCCCCGCCGGACTCGGAATCGGCCCCTCAGCTAACGGTGCAGAATCGGAAGCGTCGGCCATGCGCCGCAGGGACACCGGCAGCGGCAATGGTAACGGCCGTCTGTCGCCTGCGAGCGCCGAGCGTCGGCAGTTCCAGATACCTCCAAAGCCAGCGTCCTCTAGCACGCCCTTGCCACCACCAACCGACGTCAAGCGGCCAACAGAGCAGCGACCGCAGACGACTCCGCACCATTTGCACCTCATGAAGCTCGCGCAGGAGCCATATCTTATCGTCATCGGCATTGCCTGTGTTGGCCTCACCATTGTCACATTCGGGTGGGGCACCTTCTTTACAATCGTTGCGCTCGTCGCGGGTCCACTGATCGGGCGCTACGTTATCCCCGCCCCCAAAGCAACCACCACGGGCGCGGACGAATGGCCGCCAAAGTCGGCGCAAACGGACTCTGTGGCTTGGGTGTGAGTAACCAAGCGTTTGCGACTATTTTTACAGACTGCTGATGTTTAATAGCAACCATGCGCTGCGGACCCTGTTCCCCATGGTGGCGACCGACGTCCTCACGCCCTTTGTCGATCTGCTCGAGGACGCCCTCATGGTGCAGGTGCCCCCGATTGTTGTGAGTAATGAACTGTGGCGGCCTGTGCAGCGCTGACCGTGCAGACGTCGGTGCGCATCTCGTCGGTATCTCTCGGCATCGAGCCGGTGCTTCTCACGTCGATGAAGTCTATCACCGATGACGAGTGGTTTGCGGCATTGGCGCAGCAGGGCGCGTCAAATGGGACCGTTCCTGCCCAGCCCCAAAAGTCTCACCACGAACACAATGGCGTCCCCACGCCGCCGCCAACTGCTGGGGTGGACGGGTCATACCGGGGGCCGGCGAACAATGGGCGCACCAGTGCGGCAACGTCGCCGACTGTCCCTTCGCACCCAGCGTCTCCGACGCTCTGGGCTAATGACGCGCCGCAATCGCAGCCAGCCGTTCCCGGCCCCAAGATCATCCCCGTCGCGCCGCGCATCCGTTCCGGACGAAGCATCTCCAACGCTTCGCGCAACTCGCGGAATTCGGTGACGTCGGACGACGGATATGTACCTGCAGTTGTCGCCAATGACCCGGCTCAGCAGCAGCTGCGCAAGCGCGACCGCATGTTGTCGCGGCTGAGGCGGCACCGCGGACACCCACGTCTTGACCTCTTATCGACCGCCGCAGTCTCTGCTCTCCAGGCTCCCGCTGAGTGTGAGGTTGACCTCGACGCGGACCACTATGTCAACTACGAGGTGGGCTTCACCTACCGGCGCTCGGCGGATATGCGAGCCCGCGGCAGCGGACTGCACATGATCTCGCACTTTGGCTGGGGTGTGCGCGGCCTCGGCGGCTCCGAGATCCCGGTGTATCTCGACGTCTCGGAGCTGCGTGGCAAGCTGCGCGTCCGCATCCTCCTATCCGCCTCGCCTCCATTCGCGCGCGAGATCTCCTTCTCCTTTGTTTCCATGCCCCACTTTGACATCTCGGCCCGGCCCCTGCGCAGCGGCAGCTTCAACGCAATGGACATTCCCATGATCAAGAGCTATGTCGAAAAGTCTATTGCCAAGGTCGCCGGCGCCTTTGTCTCGCCAAAGAGCTACACGATGGACGTGGAGCGGCTGCTCATGGGCCAGGACAGTGCACTCCGCACGCACAGTGTCGGCGTGTTCCACATTATTATTCACAATGCGCACAATCTGCCACGCACGGACACGATGGGCTCGTGCGATCCGTACCTTGCTATTTCCTACTCCAAGTTTAACAAGCCTCGTGAGTTGGCGCGATGGGGCTTCACTGACGACAGTGTTTAGCACTAGGACAATTGTCGACACTACGGAACCCGTGTGGGAGGAAGAGGCGTTTATTCTCGTCTCCGCGGACGCCGTCTCAGTAGGCGAGAAGCTACGCCTGCGTGTGTGCGATTCGGACCGCTTCTCGGCGGACGACCTCGTCGGCGTGGTGGAGGTCGACGTCGCGGATCTCATCGAGTATGCGGCTCTGCACCCCGGCCAGCTGCCCATCCCCAGGCAGGACGTCCTGCAGGCAGCGCGGCCAGGCATGAAGGTACAGGGCGAGATTGAGTGGTCGGTCCGGTTCCATCCGCTGTGGCAGCTGCCAAAGGAGGAGCTGCAGAACCGCGTCGAGGCGCTGCGCGAGACACGCGGCGAGGGCAGCACTCCCGCGCCATGGTGGCTTTCCTGGCTCGACGAATATGTCGAGATACCCGAGTGGGAGAAGGAGCGGAGCAAGCGTCGCAAGGAGCACGTTGAGATGTTCACGGGCGAGCGTATGCGCGACGAGATTGAGGCGGCAGGCAAGCCGCAGACCGACCTGCCTGCTGGTGTGCTCCAGTTCCATATCCACCAGTGCTCAGGTATGTGATCTACTGGTGTCCTTTGCTGACTTCCAGATCTCGAGGTGGAATCGCTCCAGGGTACGTTCTCCGGCTCGGCCTCCCGCCGCAAGTCGGCTGCGATGGGCAAACCCGCCCTCCAGGACGTGATCGACCGCGGGCCATCGGACAACTATGACCCGCCCTCGGCGTACTGCGAAGTGCACCTGAACGACAAGTTTGTGTACCGCACACGCACGAAGCAGTTGACGCCCGTGCCGTACTTCAACGCGCAGAGCGAGCGGTTCATCCGCGACTGGCGCGAGGCGAAGATTACGTTTGTGATCAAGGACGCGCGGGACCGGGAGCACGACCCGATTCTCGGCATCGTGTGTCTCCCGCTCAAGGACGCGCTCAAGAACTCGTCGCAGATCACGCGGTGGTACCCGCTCGTCGGGGGACAGGGGTGGGGCCGCCTGCGCATCTCGCTGCTGTTCAAGCCGTTTGACCTGCACATTCCGACCAACATGAGCTCGTACGAGACGGCAACGTTTGACCTGACATCGGTGACAACTACGACGGACCTATTCGAGCTCGCGGGCGGCAAGCAGCCGATCCTCATCATGGAGAGCGAGTATGACCGCACCATACTGCGGTGCGACGACACACCGGGCGCGCCCACGCCATCGGGCACGGACACCGACCACCGGCGGTCGAACGATTACAGTGACGGCAGGTCGACGGAGATGCTGGTCGATGCGCTCGAGGGTTATCAGTTCTCGCGCGAGCCGTCGCAGATGTCGGTGCTTGTGCCTTCACCAGACGGTCGGGGGTCGCTGCAGCACCAGCAGGCGTCGCCCGCGCACTACGGCAGCATGTCCCGCATAAAGGGCTCGATCAAGAAGCGGCGCGACACCCTGTCATCCTCACTCAAGCGGTCGGACAGCGCAGTCCCGCATCCCCACGCACACGCAGGCGAGGTTGAGTGGCACTCGCACCATGTGCACCACGTCGCGAGGCTCGCGGTGCAGTACCGCCACTCGTGCTCGCTGGTGCTGTCGTTTGTGACCAAGCGCGTGATCAAGAAACGCAAGGTGCACGCGATCGCGATTCTCCGCCTGGACGACTGCGCCGACGGCGAGCTGCTCACTCGAACGGTACCGATCTTTGCGACCGCCTCGGTGCGCGATGCCATGAAGGCCGTGCGGAAGTATGCCGAGGCGCAAAAGTTCTCCGGGGCTAGCGGCGACCGCCTGAGCCGCGAGCTGGGCAACGAGATCCCGCTCGTAGGCTACGGCAAGGTCACCTTTGTGCTGCACGCCGGCCTCTCCCGGGCGCATGCCAAGCTCGCCAAGCGCGACCTCAAGTTCCGCTCCGTCTACCAAGCGTGGGAGGCGACACGCGTAGTGCACGACGTGGAGCACCTGGGCGAGGAGAGCGAGTGCAGCTCGGACAGCGACTTGGAGAGCGAGTCGGACGAGGAGGCGCACGCGGCGGCCGCAAAGCTCAAGCGCGACGACACGCGCGAGATGCTCCAGCAGCACGGCTCGCACGGCAAAGCCCTGCGCGACCAGAACCGCGGCATCTTCCAGCTCAAACTCGCCCGCACGGGAAAGTTTGTCAAGGACAAGGTCGAGGCCAAGATGCTCTCCGTCTCGGCGGGCGGGCTCGACCGCAGGGCGCGCGGCATGGACGTCGATGTCGAGCATGAGGGGCAGAGCAAGCTGTAGATGTAGATAGGAGTACAATCACATGTCACTTTACAACATTGTATGTCTATCGTGCAGCAGGCGAGTGAGGTCATGAGGGGGTGGAGAGGGCGGAGGGCGCAGAGAAAGCAGTTGTGGCTGGTCTCCAATTGTCGCGCAAGGCTGAGCAGGGAACGGCACGGCGTGAAAGAGGGTCGAGTGCGACGGAGCATAAACACGTCCGCAGTCATACGCTCTTACACGGACTGCCGACGGTCGTTCGGGCAGATCAGATGTCGGCAATGGATCGCAGCGGTTCCCATCCTCTCCGTCCATTCCCGGCCCATCAGTCCTTCCCTCAGCCCATCTCCTGCCCATCTCCTGTCCATCTCCCCTAGAGGACCCAATCAAATATCGTCGTCAACCCCGCAGCAAGCGCAACGAGCACGAGCACGGCACAGCTGCCGAGGATGAGCACGAGCTCTCTTCCGCGGGGCTTCTCGAACCCCTCTCTGTCGGCGACAAAGTCGCTCTCGGGGTCAAACACCTCCACACACTCGCCGCCAAACTGCACCCGCGGCGCATGCACGATGAGCGTCTCCTCGGTATCGCTGTCCGACAGCTCGTAGTCGTACGCCTGGGGTTTCGGCGCGGCGGCGGCGGTCCGCGGTGTCGGCGTCGGCGTGGTGGGGGAGTACTCCGTCTCGAAGGGCGACGGCAGGGACGGCAGGGGCATCTCCGCAGCGTCGGCGGCGTCGGCCGGCTTCACCTGTGGTGATTTTGTCCAACTGCCGTCCGACGCCGAGCCATCCCCGCCCCCGCTTGCGCTCGCGCGCCGGATCGGCGTGAACCCGAAACTGGGCTTCCGGGCGCTCGGCGGGTCGTCGGAGGACCGCCGGCTGCGCGCGAGGTGCAGCGAGGCGGCGGAGCCGGAGCGCTTGCGCGGCTCGGGGATGCGGAAGGAGGACATGCCGAGTAGGCGAAGGAGGGGGGAGTTGGGATGTGTGATCTGGAATCGCACTCCGGGTGGAGGTTGAACTGTGCCGAGGCTCGTGGCTCGTTCTCGTGGTTCGGTGCGGATCTCGGGATGAAGGCTCGTCTTTGGAGTCGGCTTCGGCGTTGGATTGCCTTCGTGGTGCGCTAGACGGCGATGTGTGCAGAATGGGCGAAAACAACAACGTCTCCACCGGTTGCGGCCATGTGCGGCCCGGCCGAGCAGTCAGCCAGGGTGGCTGCCGTAGCGTGTCATTTCGATAATGGCTCCGCGCGCCCAGGGAGGTGTGTCTACGGTGGATCTGGTCGTCGCACTTTCATGCCGATGACATGCTGCTGTCTCTCTTGTCTTTGCTCTTGTCTTTGCTCTTCGTGTCATAGAAGTACCTTGCTCTCTCGCCCTCGACGATACAACTGATACGACCGAAACGACTCTCACTTGTCTTGCATCCGACCGCCTTCTGCGAGGAGCACCAGCACCTGAAACTGCGCTCGACCACGAGTGACACACGACACGGCCGCGAACTCGACACGACAGCAAACACACTCACTCCCACTCCACCACCACTACAATGGACGACCCCTGGGCGACACCATGGGGCTCGTCCTCGAAAGACTCGTCCAAGGACGCGCTGCGGAGCATGTCCATGTCGCCCCCGCCAGAGGATCTCGACGTGTCTGATCCGTGGGCGCCGACAAAATCCAAGGCGGCAGCAGCGGCAGCGAGCGGGCAGGCCGCGGGCGCGGCGGCGCTATCCTCCGCCAAAGACGGATTTGGCGCCGCGCGCGAGCGCATGGCGGGCGTGACGCTCGACGATGTCGGGGGCGGCCTGTCGCGCGGCATCTCGTCCGCCGGCGCGGGGATCAAGTCGATGACCTCTGGCGCGCGCATGCCGACATCGGACGAGATGAGCTCGGGCTTCAGCAGTGTGCGCGATGGAGTTTCCTCGGGATTCAATGCCGTGAACGCCAAAATGCGCAGCGACGAGGTGTCCGCCGGCTTCAGCAGCGTACGTGATGGTGTGTCCTCGGGGTTCTCGACAATGTCCGCCAAAATGCCTAGCTCGGAGGAGGTGTCCGCCGGCTTTGGCAGCATGCGCGCCAAGATGCCCGACATGGACGGCGTGTCGGCCGGCTTCTCCTCGGGACTGAGCTCGATGAAGTCGATGGGGAGCAAGATGTCCATGCCGGACATGAGCGGGATGAAGATGCCGTCGATGCCGTCGAGCGACATGCCGGGCATGTCGGGAATGAAGTCGGGTTTCTCCTCCATGACCTCCGGCTTTGGCGGATTCGGCTCGTCGTCGTCGCCGCCTGCCGTGCCCGAGGTCGAGGCGCCGGCATTCTCAGTCCCCAGCTCCATCACCTCATCCCTCTCCTCCTTCCAGTCCAAGGCGCAAGGCGCTGCGACAACCGCGCTCGCAGGCCACCTCGCGTCCCAGGCCCCACCCACCATGCCCTCCGCACTCTCAAACTACGCCTCGCACGCGATCGCGGGCCACATGACGTCCCAGGCCAGCGCGGCGATCACTGCGCGCGCGACTGCCGCGACGGCGAACGCTACCGCGAGTGCAAACGCGTACACCTCCGGCCTGAGCTCGACGCTGAATTCCAACATTACGTCGTTGAACTCGAACATCTCCGCGTTAAGCTCGGCAGCGAACACCGCGTCGTCATTCGCGGCCTCGGCGGGGCCCATGGTCGGCGGGCTCGGAGGTATGCCGTCTATGCCGTCCATGCCCGCACTCCCGTCGTTTGGCGACGCGTGGAGATCTCCACCAGAAGCCAAGGCCGAGGTCCGCCCGCCGACACCAGTACGCTCGCCCTCCCCGCCGGCTTTCGGTGATGTCTGGGGCGCGCCAGAGAAGGAGGAGCGTAGTGTATCGCCGGCTGCATCAGTGCACTCGGCTTCGCATCACTCGGCCTCGCAGTCTCCGTCACGCAGCATGGCTTCGTCGCCGCGCAAGAGCCTCGAGGCGCGGTTGTCCCGCGAGCTATCTCGCAACCTCTCATTTGAGCGCCGTGCGTCTGGCTCCCGGCCCAGCTCGCCGCTCAAGGAGGCAGCCGTCCCCCTCGAGATCCCGGACCTCGCTATCGCTGCTGCGACACCTGTCGCCGCGACAACTTCGTTTGCGACATTCGGAGAGACAGACGAGGCTGACCTGTCCACTACCTCGTTAGGCATCGTGGCACCGGATACATCCCTCCGCCGCACGCCCTCGTTCGGCTCCTCCTTTGGCGGATTCAACGATGGCGACGCCTGGGGATCCGGTGCTGGCGCTGCTGCCGAAGGCGCGGGCGACGACTGGGGCACGTCCGACAGCTATGGCGGCGCTGCCGAGACATACGACTCGTGGGGCGGCGTCCGCACATCTACCCCGCCAACCGAGCCCACAGCGCAGGAACAGCAGTGGGTGGCCGCCCAGCGCGCCATCCAGATCAAGGAGGAGCGCGTGCCGTTTGACAAGATGCAGGCGCTTAAGCGCGAGTGGGACGCGGTCGCTGCGTCCGTGATTCCCGAGTCTGCCCAGCTCGAGACGATGGACGAGGAGGTGGAAGCCAAGCTCGACGCAGGGGTCAAGGAGCTCGAGGAGAAAGTGTACGTCTTTACTAGCTAGCTCTGCTGACGATTAGAAACGAGACACTCCGCTCCCTCACCGTTCTCCCCGACACGCGCATCCCACCACTGCACACGCTCACGACGCACCAGAAGTACACCGCTGCCCTGGCGCGCGCGAACCCCAACCCGTCGACGTCGCTGCTGCACATGCCTATCCGGCCACGGCGGCTGGAGGGGCTGTCCTTCGGCCCGGGACTGGAGGGCACGTGGGGCGGCCGCTCGCGCCTCGGCGAGCCAGATGCGGAGATTGCGGCGGCAGCGGCCGCGGAGGATGCCCCGAGCAGGTGGAGCTTCTGGAAGAAGGCCCCTGCGCAGAAACCGCTCGTCACGAGTGGAGGCGGCATGCTCGAGGTCAAGACCCCGACGCTGAGCTCGCCACAGCTGCCTGATGCCAGTGCCGATCTCATGGCTGCCGCCGCTGCTGCCACCGCCGCGAGTGCTGCTGCTGCGGCGACCGCCACGGCTACAGCTGCCGCTGCCACATCGGCGGCTGCATCTGCGACCGCCTCCGCAGCCGCTTCGGCCCGCCCATCCTTCTCTGCCCATCCGTCCATGTCGTCCCTCCCTGGAAGCATCTCCCGCCCTGCATCCATTGCCCCCTCTGGTACCGCCTCCCCCCCTGTGCCCTCCCCTGCACCAGCCCCTGTCGAGGACTCGGGCCACGCAGCGCCACGCCACTCATTAGCCGAGGACGCACAGCCAGCACAGCCTCCAACAGGCGTCTCGCGCTTCTTTGGTCGCTGGGGCCGCCGGTCGACGACGCCATCCGCAGAGGTTCAACAACAACAAACTGTCGACGAAGACATTGAGCTTACCAGTGACGACTTTGCCTTTTTGTCCGAAGTGCCCTCCATGCCCACAGCGTACACCCACGGAACAGGCGACCTGCTCGGCTTTGGCGGTGGTCCGCCTACCGTCGAGACCGTGCTCGCCCCCTCATCGAGCCCCAAGCTCCCCTCCCCCATCAACCCGCCCAGCGGCGGCCGCTCGACGCCGACGCGCCAGAGCTCTGGCTTTGTCGCGCGCATGGCGCCGCCGACGGCCAAGGTCGTGCCGACGCAGATGGACCTGTTGTCTGGTCTTGATTTCGATGCGCCTCCCTCGGCCGCGCCGTCGCAGCCTCCGCAGAGCAGCTCTGTCCTTGACTGGGACGAGTTCCTTGCCCCGTCCAAGCCGTCATCTTCGCGCGCGACGCCATCCATCGCACCGCCGCCGCGCACCGCTACTCCACCCATCATTGCCCCACCGCCCGGCCGCACGGCCACACCGCCCATCATTTCTCCCCCGCCTACGCGCTCGCCACCCGCTGTTGCGCCCGCGCGGACGGCCACTCCGCCGATGATCCCCGCCCCGCCACAGCGGACTCGCTCTCCGCCTACGACGTCGCCAATGACTTCGTCCCCACTCACGTCTTCTACCTCGCTCAACATGGGCTCGATGGCGAGCACGCTCCCCTCCATGTCCTCCGCCATGTCGCCGATGGTCCCGCGCACGTCGTCCCCGATGGGCGCGCCGATGATTCCCGGCCCCCCGCGGGCAGGCACACCCCAGTCGAACCGGCCTACATCTCCCCCCACCCTTGCGTTCGAGCCGCTCGCACCCACCTCGTCGTGGCAGAGTCAGAACACTCGGCAGAGCACTTCACCGCTGTCGGCCGTCATGTCCCCGTCTGCGCCGCTCATGCAGACGCTCTCTGGCGCCTCCTCGCCCGCAGCGACCGGCATCCCCCTCCTCTCGCCCCCGCAGTCGGCCAAGCCCCTTAACTCGCCCGCGTCGCCTGACACGTCATTCGCCAGCTTTGGCATGAACAGCCTGAACAACAGCATGAACGCGGGTAACACATCCATGGCGCCCCTCATGCCCAGCGGTCTCGCCACCCCGCTCAACCTCTCCGTCCGGTCGCCCGGGGCCAGCGCGCCGCTCCTCCCCGCCCAGCCGCCGCGCACGCCCAAGCAGACCGAGGACGACTTTGGCGACTTCGACGACTTTGCGGACTTTTCCACAAACAACAACAACTCTACGTTTGACGATTTCGGCGACTTTGGCGATTTTTCGTCCTTTGACTCGCCCGCGCCCCCGCTGCCATCCAAGAGCTCGCCGATGCCACCCAAGTGGTCCGCGCCACCGGCGTGGAACAAGGGCTCGCCCGCGCCGACGCCGCCGTCAAAGTCGCCCTATGCGCCGGGCACGCGTACCGTGCCCCCCGTCGTGTCCCCCACGCGCAAGAAGATGGGCTCGGGCAGCGTCGACCACACCCCGACACTCACGCTCATGACGTCCGCGAACAGGAGTCCTGGTCGCTGGCCATCGCCCGCGTCCCCCGTCGCGCCGACTATCCCGCCGCCTGGCCGCATCGCTCCGCCGCCCGGAGGACGCAAGCGCGCGCCGGTCGATCTGCTGGATCTGATGGATGATATGTAGGCATTGCATAGTGAATTGTCAGTGTAGAAGTTGGATGCATCGTCTGGAGGCAAGAACGGATGCGCGCCAGCTACTCTGTGTGCTGCTTGCGCTTGAACTGCTTGAAGCCGTCCTTTTCGCACACATATCTGATGTCAGCAGAGTCCGACAGCATTACTCACATGATGGCGAGCACGAAGACGCCCGCGACCGCGCCGCCACCGACGAGCGCCGCCTTGCCGCGCAAGCTGTCGGCATCGACCACACGTGCAGCGAGCCACAGCGGCGAGCCGACCGCAGCCACGGCAGCGATGACGGGGACCTTTGGCACAATATCGAGCACGCCAAAGGATGTGCCCGCCTTGCGCGCGACGGACGCAGCATGCGAGAGCGCAAAGCCAATACGGACGAGCATGGCCGCGCAACTCGCGAGGATGAGCGCCTGCTCGGTGGTGATCCCCAGTCCTCCGCGCGTGAGCGCAAACAGCGCCGCGGCAAACGTGCCAGAGGACACGAACATGAAGCGCGCCTGGCGCGCGACCTGGTCCGGGTTTGCGGTGGCGGCGACGAACGCCTCGGCGATGCCGTTGAACGACAGCACGGGGAGGTACGCTGTCAGGTACGTCGTGAGTGTCTGCGCCGCCGAGGTCTCTGTCGTGTAGCGCCGCGGCAGCAGCAGCGGCAGGATCGCGGGGAGGATGGGGGGCAGGAAGACGGGGAAGAGCAGTGCCAAGTGGGCGGAGAGGCGGAGCGCCATGGTCAATACTGGCAGGGCGGCTGCGGGCGAGGCGGAGGACCACAGCAGGAGGAGCGTCTCCTCGAGCGGCTGGAAGATGATGCGTGCCACCAGCGAGCCTGTGGTCAACTTAAAAGACAGTCTTCAGACTTACCATAGTTGATGGCCACGGCGTACCCGCCCTGGTCGCCCAAGGGGGAAATGTATCCCACGGCCAGGCGGTCCGCCTCGGTGAGCACATGCTTGACGACGCTCTGGCGGGTGTTGGCCCACGCGAGCTGGCGGGTCTCATCTGCGGCAGCTGTCGGCTCCTTCTTTGCTCCGCTCGGCGCGATGAGATCCCTGATCACACCCAGACCCCCAAATCCGACAATGTACCGCCCCGCAAGCCAGACGGCGCCAGCAGCGTACCCGACCGCAAAGCCCAGCAGCGCATCCCCGCCAAGCACAAGGTATCCAAAGGACACGACAGCGCGCACGATCGCCATCCCGCCCTCGGCCTGCACGCGCACGTTGAGGCGGGGCGGGTTCGCGCGCAGTGCGCGGAGGTACAGCGGCTCGACGGAGAGCTCAAGGAGGGCGCTGAGGACGTAGATCCCCAGCGCGGCGTGGAAGTGCGGCTGCGCGGTGGTGGTAAGGGGTGCGGTGGAGAGGTACAGCGTCACGGCAAAGGCGGCAACAGCAAAACCCAGGCGGAGCGGCATGGCGGCGAGGACTGCGTCGGCGGAGGAGAACGCGCCCGTGCTGTTGCCCTTGCGCCGGAGGAGCGCGGTGCGGACGCCCTCGCGCGAGAGAAAGAGGATAGTGGCCGCAACGAGGTCAAATTGGATCGCAGCGGTGCCGAACACGCTCGGCGGGGCGAGACGCACCAGCGCCTGGTTCAGCGCAAATGTCAGCAACCGCGAGAGGAGCTGGAGGAGCACGAGGGCGCGGCCCGTCGCGAGCGCCGAGGAGAGCGAGGCGCCGCCCCCGTCGGAGGGTTCTGGTTCTTGTTTCGACATGGGTGAGTGTGCGTTGGTGTGGGATGGTGATGTGGTTTCTTTTCTGGATCGGGACGGCGGTTTGTTGTTCACCGTGTCATAGGTAGTGTGGGGCCCCATCACATCCAGTCCGTGGTATCGTGAAATGGCGTTGATTTTGCCAGTGCACGTCCTCAGTACTTACAATGCATGATGGTCGGTACCTATATCTAGAGGGGCAGCTGGTGAGCTATATAAGCTCTTGCACTCTGCAGAGAAACATGGATGATAACTCCGCCGGACTTAATGTCACTCTCCCACAGGTGGTCAGAACAGTGCCACCACGGCTGGCCGACGACCGATCTATACGAGAACCCCTGACACAACCTCCTCGAAGAATCTTACAGCTGACAGCTGTCACCTCCTCTCTCTATCTCGATGCCGACTGTCGGATACACGTCGCCTTGTCGTCGCGGACCAACTGGTCCACGGGCACGGGAGGCTGGGCATCGGCGCCACAAAGCCGAAGATCATGTGACATCATCGGCCGAAGCCCTCACGCATATCAGATAAACCCGAGGCAGACAGGTTCCACATATAAAGCTCCCACACTACGACTCCCTCCCATCCACCCATCACACCATGAAAGCTCTCCCCCTCCTGCTTCTCCCCCTCATCTCGGCGGCGCGCCTGACGCGTGAGGTCTCTCTCAGCCCCACCGCGGGAGCGTGGACGTACTCCGGCAAGTGGACCTGCGGCGAGCTGCGGCACGGCACCGGCCGCGTGGTGCTCGACACGTACGCGTCGGCCGTGGAGGTGTCTGCCGCTGGTGCCGTGCTGCATGCGCCCGGTGCGGAGGTGGATGGCTTGAAGGCGCGATATCCCGCGTTTGGACCCGTGCATCTCGAGCTGGAGCGGACGGACAAGGAGATTGTGCTGGCGCAGGCAGTCGTGACCGTCGAGATCGAGACGAATGCGTGAGTGATACACCTGCGCTGCGGGGCTGACGGCAGCACGGATATCGAGGACGTGCCCGTCGACGAGGTGCGCTTCACTGGGCCGTCGCACCGGATCCCGCCGGGATACTCCTTCGTCCAGCTCACTGGTATGCGCGGGCCGGCGTTCTCCGACCTCACCATCACCATCACGGGAAACGGCACGGCGCGCACCGCACGCGTGCGGCAGGAACAGTGCGAGGCGTATGACATTCTCTGGATGGGGCCACTGGACCCCGCGGTGGAGTACACCCTCGCAGTCGAAGGGAAGGGCGACCTGGGGCTGGAGAAGATGTTCCTGCACGCGGCTGGATGGTGAGTCCCTCCCCCTACAAGACTGACCATAGGAATAAACCGTGCTCGGCCAGCGTCAAGCCGTGGAACTGCCGCTGGACCCGTGCGCGCCGCTGGGCGGATGGCCACTGGCTGATTGGGGCTATTGCGGTGAGTGCTGACTGTTGAAGCTGCTGACTTGAAGCTGTTCCTGTTCTTCCTCCTCAAGGGCCTGCTATGGCTCGCACTTGGCAGCGGCCTCTTTGTTTCTATGCGCGAGCTGTGGCGCAGGTTCCGCCTGACGACGGAAGAACGCGAGCCGCTGCTCGGAGAAGACTCCGAGGCAGCATCTGAGGATCCACCAAGGGGGGAAGGACTGGTTTGAGTGTAACATGTAATTGCGCCGCGCTTTGCTGAATGAACGTACTGTATCCCAGCGCGTACAAACCACAGTACATCGTTCTATATTTCTACTAAAGTATGGTCCAGCTTGAGAAGGCACTGCCAGCGCCAGCGCCGGTGGCATGGGTGTGACCTGTGTTCGCATCTCGCAGGACGACGGCAAGCTGAACGGTCTCAACTAGCAGTGACCGCGGCGCCGCCGACCTTGTTCACGCTGAGACTGCTTCCGTTCTGGCTTAACTCCGCCTCGTCCATCTTGACGGCAGCGTGCAGGTCGAACACACTCTCCTGTCTGCTGTCCTGGCTTGCGATGGAGATGGTCTCCATACGGCCATTACCGACTTTGCCCTGCGAAGCGGCGGTGCGGGGAGGCTTCAGGCCCAAGTGGCTAGTCTTTGACATGACGACCTTGGGACCGTGCCCCGAGTCTGACAGAGACCGTCGTGGAGTGCGATGCTGGAAGACATTGTCGTTGGACACCTGAGTCTGTCTCCCGCTCCCAGACTCCTGGCGGGGAGTGGGATGCTGCGGGTGCTTGTCTCGGCTGCTCTTGTCATGGCGGTGAAAGCCAAACCGATGGCGAGGAGGGGTCATGGAGCGAGAACGGCGGATAGGACTAGTAGCCGCGGCACGGCCGCGAGAGCTCTCGTCATGCCAGTGACGTGTGCTTGAGCTCTGGGGAGAAGCGGCGACTGGAGAGTGCAGGGGACTCGCAGATGACGACTTGTTGCCACTGTTAAATGGCCAGACCTTGTTGAGCCATTTGTGTTTCCGGGGAGGGAGTGAGGGGAGGTGCTCCACGCTATGTGAGATACGACGTGTCGACATTGGGGGAGACATGGGGCTAGGTTGATGCGGAGTCCACGGGCCTCTGGCGGGTGTGCTGTCTGCTGTCCAAGCCAGAGTCGAAGGGTGAACAGAGCCCCCCGAAGGCGGGTATGGGCTAGGCGAAGGCCCGTGGCGCATAGGAGGCTGGCCTCCAGGGTGCCCGTGACCCTCGTGGGGAGGGGATGGTGTTGGGAGATCCCGTGTCGGTATTTGACGCTGGGGAGTTACCATACCTGGCGGGTAATGAATACCCCCACTGGGTAATGACGAGGCATGGTGATGAGAGAGTGACGGATGGGGTAGTGAATGTGGGGGGGAAAGAGAGTGGAGCGAATGGCGTTTTGATTTCTGAGCAATCGGCTGCGGGGCGCTGCGCGGGATAGACGATGGGAGTGAAACCTCCTTGACGCCGGAAAGCTTGCTACGGGTGCTACCAGCTTGGCTGCAACCACTGTCAGATAACTTGCTGGCACTTTGCTTGCTCTTGACTGACCGCTGATCTTCCATATGGTGTCCTGGGCTTCCCTCGCCTTCGTGGCGTCCCCGGCCGTGGAGCCAGTTCATGGACACTCGCAAGCGGTTTGTCTTCTTCGCTGGCGTGTCGAGCGCCTCGACACCAGACGAGTCGGCGGTACTGGTGGAAGTGTTGGGTGTCCCTGGACTTCGACGACGGTCGGTGAGACGCTCAACCGAGAGCGGCTTCATCGTCATGCGTGGAGAGGCGGGCTGGGCTGCAGCAACTGGTCTTCCTGGAGGTGAGGGTATGGGGTGTGAAGGTGCTGGGCGATTGAGCATACCGTTTTGCGCTGGCGGTCTAGCTGGCAGAGACTGAGGGGGTGCGGTTGCTCCAGGCGGTACTGTCCTCACCATCGATGGAGCCATCCGAGCAACTCGCTGCACGTGAGGCTGTGGAAGGTTTATCGCTTGCGAGGGTGATCGTGGAGCACCCGTAGACTCAAAAAGTACCTTGACAGGAGGCGCCTGAGCGGCCCCAGGCGGCAGCGACTGCGATGGCGACGATACCAGAGTTGGCGTATGTACCGGTGCGACCATTGCGGGTGCCACACTCCCTACCGTCGCACACGCTGAAGGAGGCGATTGCGGCACAGGGGAAAGAGCTCCCGGACGGGCACTGCCAGGAGTCGAGCCTGGTGGAGTAGCTCCCTCAGGAGCAGAGGTTGGAGGCGACCTGTTTGGGACCTGCGCTGGACGGCTCGAGCTGGTAGTACGAGCCATCATTTGGCCGGCCTGGATCTCTCGGGTATGTATCGGTACCTGTTGAACCGGGCTGGGCACCATTCCAGGACGGGTACCAGTTGAGGCAGAGCGGCCGCGGCGCAGGGGATCCTCGGTCATTTGACCTGGAGCGACCTCGATTGATGAGCGCTGTTGAACGACGCCGTGCGATGCCCTACGGACTGGAACGTATTGTCGGACACCGTTCTCCATACTGCCGATATGGGAAGGCAGTGGGGGCATGTCAGGAATGGGCGACTGTCTGTCTGGTGGGGTGGTCTCACGCGACCCATGTTCTGGGGACCCGTCGTGTCCTTTCTCCGAGCGCAAACTTGCTGTGCTCTTCGCCCGGGCAAGGAAGGCACCGACGCGACTGGATTTCGACGGAGACGGCGGCCGCGAAGGGGGCCGCGACGAAGACCGCGAGTCTGAATGGGGTTGGAAGCTTGGCGGCGCGAGCTCCGAGATCATCTCGAGAGGAAGCTGCAGGGCAGAAGACAAGTATGCCTCTCGCTCAGACCTAGCCGAGTGGCTCAATGGCATTGGACCGGGAGCGGGTACATGGGTCGGATATACGAGCTGCTCGGAGCGGGGCAAGTTGAGGTCGTTAAACCCTTGCTGGGTCGTCGGGGAGGAAGCGAGGTACGCCGTCGGCGGTGGACGTGCGCACGGCATCCTGCCACCCATCCTGGGCGGAGACGGCAGAGGCCGGGTCGGTGGAGGAAGCTGGGGAGGCAGTGGTGTCGACAACCGCTTGCTGCTGCGGCGATTATTGTAAGTGTCGGTATCAACCTCGCGCAGTGTTTGTACGTCTTCACTCCAGCTTGGGCTTCCTGCGCCAGTATTCTTTCCCAGAGACGGTGAAGGTCGACCGCTGGAAGGTACCTGCTGTGTCCATTGAGAGAGCCGCCGAGCATGGAGGGCGTCGATAGATGGAGATGAGGGGGAGTACCCCGCGTAGAAGATATCCGAGGGGCCAGAGTGCGCAGCAATAGTGATAGGCTGCGACTGCGCCAGTGACCCGGGCTGCGGTGGCTCCATACTAGTTGTCAAAGGAACAGCGGCGACAACTGCAAGTTTGAGGAAGGCGCAGTCGGGGCCGGCGAGGACGTTACCCAAAGGAGGTCTGTCGGCGTCAAGTATCGCGGGAGCCAGGTTTTAGCCACTGTAATATCAAAGATGAACAGGTGAAAGGAGTGATTATAGGTTGGGTGTGGAATGAGAGTGAGGCCGAGGCCGAGGTGACGAGGTGAACGTAAGTGACGACGAGAGCCAAAGGGATGACAAGAAGGGGTCCAGTGATGGTGAGAAGGACGGAAGTAAACGAGCGGGGGTATCGAAGAGGAAGGCGAAGGAAGACACCAAGAACCAGAGTAAATCAGAGACAATGAGAGAGTGGAGAATGAAAAGGAAGGCGAGGAAGACAAGCAAGCTGACGAAGTTGAGCAAGAACGGGCAAAAGGAAGAGGGCCCAAGATTGAAATGGGCTGGGGCGTTGTGGAAAAAGGAAGGCGTCGGCGCGGCGGAGGCGGCTTGTGCGCTGATCAGATCAGATCAGATCAGATCACTGCGATCACTACGATCACCGCGCGTCTGCATATCTGGGTGTTTCCATGATCCAGAATCTGTCGCATGTTGCATGTCGCGTGTCGCATGTTGCATGTCTCAAAGTTTCGATCTTGTGGCTGATTTTTGTTTGACCATCTCGCATCGATCATCGACTTCGTCGTCGTGGTCAATACGACTAGGGCGCTTTGGTCGAGGGTCTGGACGCGCTACTCTCCACAAAAGTAAAAGGAGGTCGAATCTGTGTCAGAAGAACATCAGACAGGGTAAATCTTCCGCTCGTCCTGCACATGAGCGCTGTTCGCGCGTTCGCGTCTGCTTCAGACGGAACAAAACCTTCACATTCTCGAGCTCCCTCCGATAACGGGCTGTCCGAGCTCCGAGTCGTAAATCTGACGCCTGGGCCGGCCGGTCGGGGTCGCCGCAGCCATTCATGGTAGGCCTTCCGGCTGTCGCAGCATCGATTTCCCTTGCTACCCTCAACGTCTGGTGTCTCAAGAAGGTATCCACAGGGTCGTGGGGGGTAAATTGAGGGTTGGTCGCGTCAGTCACCCTTGATGGAAGGCGGGCAGACGCCAAGCAGCAGGCGGTTAGACAGTCGAGAGAGAACATGGCAGTGACGTGTATGAGTGGTGCATCCGATGTTGGGAGTGCTAGCACCAAAGCGGGGCAACGCCACCAAAGGAGACGAGCACCGGAGTGATATTCCGCCCGCGTGGTTCCAAGCAGTACAGGGCGGCCGAGGTATGTGCTGCGCAAAATCAAAATTGGTACAACGGGCCAACATCGAGGCAGCGCGCTAAGCGCGGTCAGCGTTGACCTCTTCGCGCGCCGGAGGCCGGAGCTCCAAGTGAGATCGAATCACGCGTGGCTTCCTGTGCGACGGAGCGCCACACGCAGGGTCACTCCCGCCCTTAAGCCTTACGACTGTGCGGTGTGAAGCGAGATCCAACTGGCGGCGCAGCCCGTCCACATTCCGCTAATCCGGCCCTGGGCTGCAATTTTGGGAACCGGTGCGAGATGGGATCGGTCGGCGGTATGCCCCTGTCCGAGGTTGCCGTGTTCGTTCCATCCGCCAGTGAAGAGCGTCGGTGGGGTGTCGGGCGGCGCCGAGGGGTCCTGGGCAAGTACGAGGATGTGTTCGGTTCCCGCACGAAGGGAAGTCGGCCTGGAATCAAAGGGTACGAGGGCGCGGTCTGGCTGTTCGGCTGCCCGCAGCAGCTGGCCGTGGG
Organism: Apiotrichum gracile; assembly: GCA_001600335.1. Taxonomy (NCBI): domain Eukaryota; kingdom Fungi; phylum Basidiomycota; class Tremellomycetes; order Trichosporonales; family Trichosporonaceae; genus Apiotrichum; species Apiotrichum gracile. The sequence continues at coordinate 863,474 of BCJO01000002.1, read as the reverse complement.
TGTTGGAGCCTTGCGACCAAAGATCAGCGTCGGTGAGGAGGTAGCTTCCGCCCCACGTGGCCCCGAGCTGGCGGACGCCGGTGACGGAATCGAGCCCAGTAATCTGTCCTTTCCCGTCGTGTCCCCAAGCGAGAACCAGCCCGTTGCTAAGCAGGGCGAGTGAGTGTGCCGCTCCGAGGGAAATGTCCACAACGCGACAGTCGGACGGGATGGCGAGATCGATAGCGGTCGGGGGCAGGGTTGATGGTCGCGCGGGTGCCTTCCCTTTGCCTTTCGAGGAAGCTGGTGCCGCAGGCAGCGGTTTGGGGCTCAGTTCTCCGCGTCGAGCGGCGCCCCATCCTACTACCCTCTGCTTCCCATCACCAGAAATGACTGCAACGACATGGCGCTGACCGCCGCGAAGATGCTCAATCCGTTCCCCACTCTTGAGCCCAAGTTCGACGACGACGACTGGCGCGGAGGCGCTCCCGGGAGCTACACCCAGCTCTCCAAAATCGTTCGAGCCGCACGCGACGACTTTCTGCTCCCCGCTCCGCGGCTTCTCGAAGACGACAAAGCTCGTGGTCCAGGTCGCGGCAATCCTGGCGGGTACCCACTGGTCGTCGAGTCCCGCGCGGCGTGCGAGTGCGATAGGGCGGAACGTCGTTTCCGGCACTGGTCCTTCCTTGAAAACGCACTGCAGACCCAGTTGGCCGTGCGTGTTCGTGCCCGCGCCGAGGAGCTTCTTGACGCCGTCGGCGGTCGTTACGAGCAGCAGTGCGTGGGAAGCGGACGAGACGAGGTCGTCGATCTCAGCGATGTCGCCGCATGATGGGTCAAATTTGCACGCCGTAAATGTCGACACGTCGTCGACGTGTCCGAGGGCGAGCTGCCCGGCGCCGTTCGATCCGCACGCAAAGAGTGATGGCGACATGCTAACGACCAAGGATGAGGAATAGTGGGTGGTATCAAAACGACGGGACGACATGAATCCGAGCCAAACATTTGCTACAGTGACGTCAGCGCAGCGAAATTGTTGCTCGTCGGGCTGAAGCGACCTGCTCGGCTAGTGGCAGATTGTATGAACAACGACAAAATCCATCACAAGAATATCTACGATCTCTAGCACACCGACGCGACGTCGATGCTCTTGGCACCCTCAGCACGGACAGCCACACCCTTCTCGGTGACGACCGCGGAGATGAGCTCGGCGGGAGTGACGTCAAACGAGGGGTTGTACACCTGGTTCCAGACCTCGGATCCGGATCCAACACCCTCAGGCGAGATGCGGACGACGGCCATGTCGCCAGTGTCGACGTTGCGTCCACGGACAAGGGTGGCCTCAACAGGAGGACGCTGCTCGATGTGAATCTGGGATCCGGTCTCGAGGCTGAGGTCGACGGTGGTGACGGGAGCGGCGACGATGAAGGGAACGCCGTGGCGCTGCGCAAGGACGGCAGCCTGGTATGTGCCAATCTTGTTGGCGGTGTCGCCGTTGCGGACAATACGGTCGGCACCGACAATAACACCGTCAATGTCGTTGTGCTGCATGAGCGAACCGAGCATGGTGTCGCAAATCATGCACGCGGGGATGCGGAGGGTGGTGAGCTCCAGCGATGTGAGACGCGAGCCCTGGTGGTAAGGAGTAGTCTGGGCGTAGTACGCAGTGTCGAGGTGGTCGGCCTCGTAGAGCGCAGTGATGACACCAATGGCAGTTCCGTAGCCCGAGGTGGCGAGCGAGCCCGTGTTGCAGACAGTGATGACCTTGAGGCCCTTCTTGCCGTCCTTGCCACCACGCTGCTTCCAGAGCCACTCGGCACCCAGACGGCCCATGGTACGGTTGCGCTCCATGTCCTCCTCGTGGACCGCAAAGCACGCAGTCTTGATCTGCTCAACGAGCTGGGCGGCCGCAGCCTCGTCGCCCTCGCCAGCAGCAGCGAGGATAGTGCGGATGCGGTTCATGGCCTCGGACAGGTTGACGGCGGTAGGACGCGACGACTGGAGGTAGTCCAGAATAGGCGAGACGTGAGTCGCAACCTTGGCCGGCGAGGCGAAGGGAGGGGCCGCGGTCGAGTTGAGGTGCGAGCGGATCGAGAGCGCGGCGAGCGAGGCGATAGCGGGGGCACCACGGATCTGAGGTTAGGTGCTGCGCACTTATAATTCTCACCTTCATAGTCTTGATCGCGTCAAAAGCCTGAGCAGGGGTCGAGACCTTCTCCCACTGAACAGTGTGGCTGCGAATGTCAGAACGACGGACATGGCCGCGACAATGAGCTCAGCACTTACGGCAGGAGGAGCTGGTCGACCATCTCGACCTCACCGTCCGCGGTGATGCGGATCGAGGTCATCATGTCCGGAAGGACCTTTGCAGGGGCTTCAGACGCCATTATAATAATATCACTTCTGGGGTGAGGTAGTGTTCGTTGTTGTTATTGTTGTTTTCGAGCAGATCAAACGTTCGTGACCATCCTCGCCATGCTAGCCCGCTCGCCATGCCGACTTTTCGGGCCATGATCACGACTGAAATTGGAAGTGGAGGTGGACGACGGAAGCAGATCCACGTGCAGAGTTCAAATCGGATTAGAAAGATTATTGAAGGAGCAAAGAGGTTTCCTAATGGGAGAGTGAATTTGTTACGTAACATCCGTCGACGGTGACGGTGACTTTTGTTGCTGGGTTGTTGGGACGCGCTTGTTGAGCCGAGGATCGAGGAATCGAGAATCCACTCTTTCAAGTCCGAGAGCTAGCCAGCAGCCCTCATTGCCATCAATCTGACTTCGTCGTCATTTCACAACCACTCGACAGAGACACCACGTTTTACGCAACAACAACACCACTGGCAGCCACGACAAACTCGACACTTGCGCGGATCAGCCCTTTGATGCCTCGTATCACACCAGAGCGGGCGTCATGTCGAGCGATTCGCCATACTACATGCCCCCGTCATCGTACCGGCGCGACTCGGCTGCCGACGACAAGGACCGGCCAGCAGCCACGACTCCGACAGTAAAGCGCGAGTCGACATGGCGGCCCGGTGCTTCTTCCTCCAGCTTGGGCGCGTCCAAGACGGCCGGGGCGACGTCGGCGCGCTCCAATGCGTGGGCTAGCCGGGATTCTCCTCGCGATCCATCGCCTGGTCCCAGCCAGGGCAGCGGTGCCCGCCGGAACGACAGCTACTATGAGCCCCCAGACTCTTCGGCGCGTGCGGATGACAGGAGGGACCGCAGAGCCGACAGCCGCGACAGGGATAGGGGGCGTGGTCGCGACGGCGACCGGGGCCGCGATGGTGGATGGGGCCGAGGAGGCAGGTCGGACAGAGATGACGACCGGGGTACCTGGGACGACTACCGCCGGCGGATGGATAGCAAGCGGAAAGACAGTCCCGACCGCGATCGCGATCGTGGGTGGGGAAGGCGGAGGAAGGATGACGACGACAGGCGGACGTGGGGCCGCGACGACCGGGGTCGTGATAGCGATAGGGGCTGGGGAGACCGGTGGAGGGGGAGCGACACCCGCGACAGATCGCCCGACGACAGCAGAGACCGTCGCCGCTCGCTGTCCCGGTCACGCTCCCGCTCAAGAGACCGCTCGCCACCGCCCAAGAGGAGAACGCGTCGCTCCAGCTTTAGCGACTCGGATTCGGATAGTGATCGCGATATCAGGTAAGCTCATATTCCCACATGCGTCCTTGTTGCTCGCCTTGATAGCACCGTGTGGAACGTCTTGCTCCTGCCCATCCAGAACCACCGCTGACACCCCCAGACGTCTCTCCCCACGCTGGCGCTCACCAACGCCCGACGGGAAGCGACGCGGCCCACCTTCCCCGCGACTACCCAGCGCCAAGCGTGCACGTGGTATCTCACCCCCTCCGCGCAGACGCTCTCCGAGTCGCGGACGCTCCAGCTCTCGCTCGATAACGCCTCCACCCCGCCGAAAATCGACAAGCCCAAGAAGCACCAACGGGCGAGACCGCGCACGATCGCCGGACACGCCACCGCGCGCATACGGACCGCGCGCTACTGGGAAATACCAGGACCGAGACGCACCCGACCTGGATGCGCCTGCGGACCGAGCCCCAGTGCGCGATAGACTGCCCGACCGTGACGTGCGTGACCGTGGGGACAAATGGCAGCCGACGCCGCCTCGCGGCCCGCGGGAATTCGAGCACCGATTCGGCCGCCAGGCGTTCAATCAGACCAACGGGCCTGTGAAGATGCGCCAGTGGGGCGCACCAGCAAAGAGCCCCTCGCCGTCACCTGCTCAGCCACGCCGATCACCACTCCCTCCTCGCTCTCCGTTGTCGGTGCCAGCGGGGCCACCCGGCCCTGCTGGAGCGCCCATTCCTGCAGCACACATCGCAGCGCCTACGGCTCCAGTTGCCCCCGTCATCCCTCCAGGTTTCAGGAAGGCACCGCCGACTGGCCCGCGCCAGCGGGAGCCCCCGACCGGGCCTGCGAACGGCAACGGAAGCGCTGCTCCGGCTGCGAGCGCAGTTCCTAGCGTCAGCCCTCGCAAGCCCACAGGAGGATGGCGGCCAATCCAGGCTCCTATCGCTACTGCCCCGGAGGGGTTCAAGCAAGCACTTGCCGCGCCTCCTGGTCAACCAGAACACACCGCAGCAGGAGCTCCCAATGACGCCAAGGACGCCTCCCCTCAGCGTGTCCTCTCCCCGAAGCGCTCAGACCAGTGGAGCCCGAACAAGTGGAGTCCCAACAAGTGGAGCCCTACGAAGACGAACACTCTACTGGGCCCAGAAACGTACCTCAATCGCTTGGCCGACAAGGAGCGGCAGTATGACCAGCACCTCAACTCGGTGGCGCCATACGTCTCTGCAGCCTTTTCCCAGTGGTACGCCCAGAACACCACCCCGCACCTCCCCGAGTTTCTCGTACACTACTTTGGTCGCCGACCCAGCAAGTTTGAGCTGGACCAGATCCAGGCGCTGCTCACCCGCCGCACCCAGCTATCGCGGGACCAGGTCGAACTGCGCACACTCCACGAGCAGGCGCTCAAGCTCGGCGACAAGGGTGTTGAGAATCCGCACGCTGGCGGTGCCCCCGCCTCGTCATTGGCCCTCACTGGCACGGCGGTACCAGCTCAGGCCACCCTCCCGGCGCGTGCTGGTCCTGGGGAGGCGTACGAGCGCATTTCTCAAGTTGGCGAAGGCACATACGGCAAGGTGTACAAGGCGCGCAGTGTCAACAGCGGCGTGCTCGTCGCTCTCAAGCGTATCCGCATGGAACAAGAGAAGGATGGCTTCCCCGTCACGTCGATGCGCGAGATTAAGCTTCTCCAGGCCCTGCACCACCCGAATGTCGTGCTACTGCAGGAGATGATGGTGTCCAAGGGTGAGTTGACATCGCTGCGCTGTTTGACGCTAACTCTCGCAGGATCTGTCTACATGGTTCTCGAGTACATGAACCACGACCTGACGGGTATTCTCTCCCACCCCGAGGTCGAGTTGTCGGCGGCCAACATCAAGTCGCTCAACTACCAGATGCTGGCCGGGCTGGGTTACCTGCACCGCCGCGGCATCTTGCACCGCGACATGAAGGGCTCCAACATCCTGCTAAACGGAGATGGCGAGCTGAAGCTGGCCGATTTTGGCCTAGCGCGTTTCTACCACAAGCACAAGCGGGGCGACTACACCAACCGCGTCATTACGCTGTGGTACCGCTCCCCCGAGCTGCTGATGGGCGAGACGTGCTACGGTCCCGAGGTCGACACGTGGTCTGCTGGCTGTATCGCGCTCGAAATCTTCACCACCAAGCCCGTCTTCCAGGGCTCGGACGAGATCAACCAGCTCGAAGTGATATACCAGGTCATGGGCACGCCCGACGAGAGCACCTGGCCCGGCATCACCGAACTGCCGTGGTACGAGCTTGTGCGTCCGCGCGATGTGGTATCTACGCGTTTCAGGGCCTCGTTCGCCAAGTGGCTTACCCCCGCGGCGCTGGACCTTGTTGAGGGTCTCCTCACGTTCAACCCCGCCAAGCGGCTGCTCGCGGACGACGCGCTGGACATGCCGTACTTTACCACCGAGGAGCCCAAGATGGAGCGTCCCACTCAGTGAGTACAGTGAAGGGCCAGTTTGATTCTGTATACTGACCCCAGACTCGCGGCATGCGGCGAACACCACGAGATGTCGGTAAAGCTTGAGAGACACCGGCGGAGGGAGGGCAAATAGAAGTCAGTAGCCGATGCAGCATGGCCCATGGGGTCCAGTTCTTTAGTATCTCTGAGCAGTGGCGCCCGCGGCACGACAAGAGGCAGTACAAACAATGCGCTTATGAGTAGTAATATGAATATCTATAGTGATCCAACAAGATCACACTGTCCGCCGTCCCCCGCGCCCGACGAGCTTGGCGCCCGTGTCCGGCGTGAGCCCGCCGAGCCCAAGACTCGGCCCCATGATCTTGAGGTTGCGGTTGAACGTCATGAGGTTGGACTTGAGCTTGTCCTGTCGTCAGCCACGCTCACAGACCAACGCACCAGATCCGTCTCGGTCCGCAACCGCTCAATATCGCCGCGCAGCCAGTCGAGCGTCTCCCGCCGTGTCGCCGAGTCTGGGATCGCTGTCGTCAGTTTGCGCGAAGAAGGAGAACTCACGCCGCGTCGCGCGCACGGCGCCGCGGTAGGCCTTGACGAGCTCGGCGTGCAGGAGAAACTGGGGTCAGCGGAGTCGCGTCGGGGACGCACGTGCTGCAGGCTCGGGCCGCGGAGTTTGCTCATGGTGGGTGGTGAAGATGTCGGAGGTCAGCTCGGACTTTGCTTACCTCCACCTCAATGTCAGACTTCATGTTGTGGCGGGATCAAATCGGGGAATCTAAAAGTGGGGGAGAAATAAAGTATGACGGGCTGATCTACCTCCACGCGTCCACGCGAGCTCAATCTATGCTGATGCTGATGGCTGATGGATGAGCATCGCGATGCTGCTGTCACGAACACGATCGGACACTGATCACTGACATCAGCATCAACTACCACACCCACACTCGCTTGGCGGCCCCGATCCACGATGCTCGTTACCGCCCCACTGCTCGCGCTCGCGGCGCTGGTCAGCCCCGTCCAGGCCGCGATGGAGGACATGATTGAGAAGGTGGGTGCGCGCTTGGGCGAGCTGGATGATCTGGAGGAGCTGGAGGGCACTGTCGTGCGCGCCTCGGAGGTGCTGGGAAGAAAGGACGGGGGATGGAGCAGACTGCTGTGTGCTCCTCCCACATCACGCTGATGAACTCAACGTTGAATGAGCTAACAACAGCGCATGGCACTGCGGACACACTCCATCGCCCCGCCATATGTCGACACGGACCTCCAGAACCGATGGTGCGTGGACTGCTTCTGACAGAGCTAACGGCAGGTGGGACTTTGGCGGCGACACCATTATCGTAAGCTGAGCCGCAACCTCCGCCAGCTGACAACAGAACACAAACAAGCACGTCCGCCTCACGCAGGACCGGCAGTCGGAGAAGGGCTGGCTCTGGAGCCGCATGCCGCTCAGCGTGCAGAACTGGCAGATCGAGTTTGAGTTCAAGGTGGGTCTGATGTGACGGGGTGTGATGGCTCGTCGTGGGTGATGGCGGTGGTTTGGGAAAGACACAGCAACAGACATCAGGACGCCTGTTCATCCAACCCAGCGTTAAGGCAAGCTCCATCCGAGGTACTTGTGTCCGCTGCACATCCGCCTGCCGGGCTACGGCTCCATTCACCACCCCTACCTACCTTAAGTGCTGGGAGCTAACAACCCAGGTCGAGGGCAAGGCTAGCTCCTTCTACGGCGACGGCTTCGCCGTCTGGGTCACGCGCGACCGTGCGATCCCCGGCCCCGTCTTTGGCAACCAGGACCAGTTCACCGGTCTCGGCATCTTCTTCGACACCTACGCCAACTCGCGCCACTCGTACACCTTCCCCCGTGTGACCGCCATGATGGGCGACGGAAGCAAGAAGTACGACTTGGACCGTGACAACCAGGAGCACGAGATTGCGGCCTGCTCGGTGAGTTGAAAGTCTACGGCCGGCTAACTCGACCAGGAGAACTTTAGGAAAAAGGACGTTGCGACCAAGGCCCGCATGACATACATCAAGGGCCACGGTCTCGGCCTTGAGCTCCACATCTCCGAGTGGGACAAGTGGATCAAGTGCTTCGAGATCCCCACCGCCAACCTCCCCGAGAACCCCTTCGTCGGCTTCTCGGCCGCCACCGGCGACGCCCACGACAACCACGAGTGAGTACAGCTACCCGGTTAGAACGGCCCTTAGCTGACTCCCAGCATCGTGTCCATCCAGACATACACCCTCACCCTGCACCCGCAGTACCGCGCGGCCAACAACCAGGGCCAGGCGGCCATGATCGCGCCCGACTCCAAGACGAACGTCAAGGGCCGCGCGCCCAAGTCGGCCGGTGGTGGCGGCGGTGTCGTCAGCTGGTTCCTCTTCCTGCTTAAGGTGAATATCATGGTGTGTGACCATTGCTGGTGGGGAGAATCGTAGCTGACACTTGCAGGTCATTGGTATCCTCGCCTTTATCGCATTTGCGTTCGCAGCCTACGTGAGTACCTAGCAATGTGTTGGTTCTGACAAGCAGCGCACCTACGCCGCCCAGCAGCGTGCCCGCCCGTCTTACTACTAGGCGTAAGACACCCGAGGTGGAAGAGTCAGTAGTGCAGAGCGATCGGCGATGCAGTAACGGAGTAACGAATGTATGCCCCAAACCTGATTACATTGAGCGTGATGTGATGAGAGTGTAAGGGCAAGAGGGAGAGACAATGGGGGCGAACGTTGCAGAAATGGCATCATCAACTGTCATCGCACCTTTCACTTGACAGCTTGCGGCCAAGTTGAGGACTTCCCTACGTTCTGACTGCGCACGAGAGTAACGGATCCTCCATCCTCGTGTCTACAAAACTGTTGCAGCTGTTGAGCTAGACAGCAGGCCGTCCATGTTGACGAAGTAGATGAAGTGTAACATCACCATAGACAATGTTTGAGGGTGGCAAAAGCCGTAAGGGTTGGAGGAGAGCACGGACGCGCTTGAACTGCATCCCTCATCATCAGATAATGAACTAGAAGCTCTCTCCCCCTACTCTACTCGCAGGTGACAGTGAGAAGGGAAGCAATGAATCCCATTGAGGAGAAAGTAGCAACAAGTGGGGTAAGAAAATTTGGCAGAAATTCGAGAATAATCATTGAGATAATTGGCGACAAATACTTCACAAATGGGACGAGACTCACTCGCAACCCTCAGAATGCTGCCCTTTCCTGCAATCGATGAGTGTCTATGTGTAACATGTCCATGGGTGGCTAACGATGAGCCGTGTATTATATGGGTTATGAAAGGAAAGAGAGCTGAGCAAGAGGGCGCCGAAAGGGGTGGTAAGATTACCCCTCTCTCGACTTCCAGGCGCTTGGTTCTAACTCGAAGCCAGCCCGAGCAGAACGGGAGGAGAAGAAGAAGATGTATAAATATTGTCCAGTATAGCCTCGTTCAGCACTTATACGCGCCGGCGGTGGCCGCCGAGCACGGTCTGCCTCGACTTGGTCGAGTGGGGCACGCACTCGCCGTTCAGGAGCTTCCACCCGCGCTCGCAGGTGGAGACAACGCAGCGGGAAGCGACGCACGCGACGTCATTCGCGCCCTCGATGGCGGTGCAGTCGGTGCCCATACCCTCGGAGACGCAGCCGCCGCACGACTCGAGGTTGGAGCTCGTGTCGACGCACTCGAACGCGCCGTCCCAACCCAAGGCGGAGAGGCGGCACGCGGTCTGCGCGGTGGGGCAGAGGCTGTTGACAAACGTCGCGTCACGGCGGCGCTTGACGCCGGAGGGCGTCGACGTCGTGGTGGTGGTGACCTCGGAGGTGGTCGTGGTCGGGACGGTGGTGGGGGGAGTGGTCGAAGTCGGGGTCGTGGGCTCACACACGCACTTGGCATTGCAGCCCTTGCCGACCTTCCAGCAGTTGGACAGCTTGGTGGGGTCGGTGCAGCTCGAGCCACCGCCGGGAACGACGGGAGTGCCGGGCACACACTGGCAGTTGCCGTCGGCCTTGAGGCCGCGGATGTGGCAGTGCGCGATGGCGAACCAGTCGTGGCAGGTGCCGGTGGCGGTGGGCTGGGCCGAGGAGGTGGAGGTCGTGGAAGGCTTGATCGAGGTGGTGGAGGTGGTAGGCTTCACCGAGCTGGTGGAAGTGGTGGTGGGCTTGACGGAGGTAGTAGAAGTCGAGGTCGAAGGAGTTTCGCAGACACACTTGGCGTTGCATCCCCAGCCCTGCTTCCAGCAGTTGCCGACCTTGGATGCGTCGCCACACGACTGCCAGCCGGATCCGGGCTTCGAGGGGAGAGTAACGGTTCCAGTGACACAGTTGCACGAGCCGTCGGTCTTCTTGCCCTGCAGCGCGCAGTGGGCAATTTTGAAGAAGTCGAGGCAGGCGGCGGGCGTGGCGGTGGGTGCGGCGGTGGAGGTAGTCGAGGGCTTGACGGAGGTAGTAGAAGTCGAGGTCGAGGGAGTCTCGCAGACACACTTTGCGTTGCACCCCCAGCCCTGCTTCCAGCAGTTTCCGACCTTTGACGCATCACCGCAGCTCTGCCAGCCGCGGCCGGGCTTGGAGGGGAGGGTGACGGTGCCGGTCACACAGTTGCAGTTGCCGTCCGCCTTCTTGCCGAGAAGGGCGCAGGTGGCGACTTTGATGAAGTCGTTGCAAGTACCAGCAGTGGAAGTGGCGGTGGGCGCAGCGGAGGAAGTGGAAGTAGTAGGCGACTCGCAGACGCACTTTGCGCTGCATCCGTGACCCTTCATCCAGCAGTTTCCGACTTTCGAGGCGTCGCCGCACGACTTCCAGCCGGAACCGGGAGTGGAGGGAAGAGAAACAGTACCGGTCACACAGTTGCAGTTGGCATCAATCTTCTTGCCCGCCAGAGCGCAGGTGGCGGCCTTGATAAAGTCGTTGCAGGTACCGCCAGAAGACGAAGAGGAAGGGGTGCCGACACACTGGCAGAGGGCGTTGGCGGTCTGGCCGTTGGCCCAGCACTTGGCGAGCGACGACGCGAGGGGACAAGAGGTGTACGCCTTGTTGCCACAAGGCTGGGGGAGGCTCTTGATGGACGTCGACTTGCAGCGGCAGCTCGAGTCCATGTCCATGCCGAGCACGTAGCATGTGGCGCGCTGCTGGTGCGTGCAGCTTCCCGATGAGGAGGAGGATGAGGAGGAGGAGGCCGAGGAGCCGAAGCTAAAGTCGAAGAAGAAGGTGCGCTCCTCGAGAGCGCGGTCCTCGAGGGCCGGGGCGGCGGGCTCGGGCGAGGCCACGCGGGGGGCGAGCTCGGCCAGCGCAGGGAGCGCGAAGAGGGCAAGTGCCACAGAGGCAAACTTCATGTTTGCGGAGTTCCTTGAGAGCTGGATAAAGAGTGGCAGTCCAAGGAAGGAGGAGATTGCTGAAGGAGACGGAGACGAGAACTTTTAAAGAAGGTGGGGTTTAAAGGAGAGTGGGTACGCAGAGCGTCGGTGCAGATATGGTGAGCTAGATTTGTAAAATTTCATCATTCTACCCCGGAGAAGTAGAGAAGGAACGTGAATTAATGGGTTTACAAAATGTTTTAGAAAGTTTAAGAGGTGAGAAAGGAATAAACTTATTAGAATATCTATCGTTAGTAAGAATAGAATGAGCGTCGAGACACATCTCTTAATTTTGGTAGATATTGTGAATATGCACCGAAACTAATTCGGCCTATTTTTACTATTTACACCTATCTTATTAGGTAGTTCATTAGAATCAGTTTTTGGTGGCTGCTATTGCTTTACTTTATGCCGCAACGTTATCTTTTAACGGAACATATACTCAAGCTATTGGGTCTGGTGTAGGGAGAACGAGATGGGGAAGAGCGAGCTGACGACGAGCAGCATATATACGCTCCACAAGGTGGGGGACACGGGTTCGTCGCTTGTCGCTGCTCCTTGACGCTCGTAACAACGCATCTGCGCTGCTTGGGTGCGGGTTGGTGGCAGACGCGGTGCCATCCGGATGTTCCATCGCGCTGCGCCCTACCTGTCCCGCCATGATCGACATGCCACATCGGACCCAGCGCGCCCTTATACATGCCCGAATCGTGTGTCAATCTCCGGGGGCAGGCCAGTTACGGGAGCCTCGGTACGTGCGTTTCATCTGATGAGCAGGTATAGACCCAGAAGTGAGCAACAAAGGAAACCTACCCGAGTCTGGGTCGGGACCACCCGCCTCATTATGGCCTAATCTCGCGTCTCAGTCTCGACGCGATCTAGTCGGGGCGCGAGCATAACCGGCCGCCTGTGTGATGAGCGCAGAGGCGCTGAGAGTAGCCTAGCCTGCTCCAGCCCTGCCGCGCGTGCGCAGCCCATGTCGGAGTTACTGCTTAAAGATAGTGCAGGCCCGGCTTGCAAAGCTTCAGACCACATGTCAGCAGGCACCGGCGCGTATGTACGCCTGTGTGCAGTATGCGATGCTCCTGATGTCACCGCCTCCCGAACCCGATGGCGTCAAGGTTCCGAGCTACCGATGTGACAGAACAAAGAGGGGGAGATGCAGGCGACGTCAGTGATGCAGAAGACTCTGATGATGCAGATGATTCACAAGCGGCAAGCAAGGCAAGCGAAGCAAGCGACAACCTGGGACTGCTAAGGGAGCCGATCACAATTTCGGGACCGGGCTGTCGCAGTTCGACACGGTGGCGTCGGGACCGTAAGTGTCATATGGGCAGCGCGCCTCCCGTCTGCGGGGTGCAAAATTTTGGCTGGATTTGGACCCGAGACCAGGCCCCGGAGCCCGACCCACGACCCTCGATGCATGCTCCGTCATCACCGCTTCCGGCGTTGGCGCTTGCATGGCCGTACGCACGCGTTTGGTCTCGTTCTAGCGTCATTGCACGGGCATCAGCTCCGGTCGCGCTCGAGACGAGTGGTGCCACCCGAGCATCCGGAACAGCCGGGACTCTAGGCTTTCTCCGACTGCGACGCCTGACTGTCATGGACAATACCACGCTTGCACCATGCTGGATCTCGACCACCGGGGGCCGTTTGTAGCTAGATCGCTATCGCTTTCCTCAACATGCCACCAATGAACAGATGGAGATCGTGTCGTACAAACAAGTATTACGTGTTTCAAGGTACACATGTCGCGGGAACCTGATCGACATCCTGTCGAGATCTATGTTCCGACGCTACCCTGCCTTCGCTAAAAGCAAGCTCGTTAGTGGCAGCCTCCCGTTATATCTATAAACAGCTACAGCTCTGACGAATGGCTATGGCTATATGCGTACAGGTACATCTCACTATAATGCATTTATATGCTACGACCAGCGTAGCTTCATCTACTTGTTACGAAGAGTGGAGAAGGAGAAAGGAAGCCCATCGTCCGTTTAGAGTCTTCCGAAACATGTCACCTTAGTAGATGATCTCATCGGTGTCGAGGATCTCATCCTCGTCAACCCACATCTCCTCGTACACATCCTCGAAGCCGCGCTCACAGACCTCATTGCCACCAGTGGCGCTGGGAGAGGGAGCAGGGGTGACCGAGGACGGGTCGGTAGTCGAAGTGGGCGAAGCAGACGAGGTCTGCCAGTCCGACGAGGTGGCGGTGGGGGAAGCAGACGAGCTGCTAGTCACCGAGGGCTCGACAGAAGGCGAGGCAGACTCGGAAGGAACAGTCGAGGACGTCTCGGTAGGGAGGGCAGAAGTCGAGGTAGGGCCCTCAGTCGACGAAGCCGAGGTGATGTTCGAGGCAGTCGGCGAAGGACCAACCGAGGTAGTCGCGGAAGGCACGACCGAAGACGTGTTGGTGGCAGAGGCCGAGGGAACAATCGACGACGAGTCAGTGGCCGAAGCAGAGGGGACAGAAGAGGTCTCGTTGCCAGTCGCGGAAGGAGCAATGGACGAGGTCGAGTTGGCAGACGCCGGGGGGATCACAGACTCAGTAGCCGACGCCGAGGGGACGACGGACGAGTTGGAAGCGGAGGCGGTGGGGACAGCGGACGAAGTCACATTGGCCGAGGGAACGACAGGGGTCTCGGTGGCGGAGGCGGAAGGCACATTCGACGACTCGGTGGCCGAGGGGACGGCCGAGGTAGAGTTGGTCGCCGAAGCGGAGGGCACAGCCGAGGTAGAGTTGGTCGCCGACGCGGAGGGGACGGCCGAGGTAGAGTTAGTCGCCGAAGCCGAGGGGACGGCAGAGGTAGAGTTGGTCGCCGAAGCCGAGGGGACGGCAGAGGTAGAGTTGGTCGCCGAAGCCGAGGGGACGGCAGAGGTAGAGTTGGTGGCCGAGGCGGAGGGAACGATCGACGACTCAGTAGCGGAGGGGACGATCGAAGTCTCCGAAGAGGAGGAAGGCACAGCCGAAGTCTCAGTGGCGGACGGGACAGCCGAGGTAGAGTTGGTAACCGACGCCGAAGGGATGATCGAGGACTCAGTAGTCGAGGGAGCCACCGACGAGGACTCGGTGGCAGAGGGCGAGGGGATCACAGAAGACTCCGAAGCAGAGGCGGAAGGAACAACCGACTCGGAAGAGGAAGGCGTGACCGAGGGTGCGACGGAGGAGGTGCTAGTAGGCGTGACCGACGGGGCAACCGAGGTAGAGTTGGTAGCGGAAGCCGAGGGAACAGCCGGGCGGCTAGTGGAGCGCCAGACAGTCGAGGTCCTGGTCTGGTCGATGGTAGTCCACGAGGTAGAGTACTCGGTGGCGATGCCATTGTCATTGGTCTCAACCGACGACGAAGGAACAGCCGAGGTCGAGGACTCAATAGGGGCCGAGGTGGTGGACGAAGTGGGAGCAGATGAGGTAGGCTCAACCATAGCAGAGGTCGACGAGACCGAAGGCAGAGCGCTGGTGGACGAGGGAGCGATGCTCGTAGGAGCGATGGTAGACTCCGTGGCGTTGGAAGAAGCCGTAGGCGCGACGCTCGAGGGAGCAACCGACGAGGGAACCTCAGTAACGTTGGCAGAGGCGCTAGGGGCAATGCTGGTGGTGGGAACAATGCTCGACGGGGCAACCTCAGAGCTAGAGCCCGGAAGCGAAGCGGTCGCAGAGGGGATGACCGACTCGGTGGTGTTGCCAGTGGGAGTGGGGATGGTCGAGGAGTTTCCAGCAGTGGAGGTGGGAACCTCCGAAGCCGAAGCGCTGGGAGCGACGGACGACTCGATCACAGACTCGGAAGCCGAGGGGAGAGGAGTCGCGGACGAGGTAGGCTCAGCCGAAGTAGCGGTGGGCTCCACGGTCGCAGAGGGCTCGGCGGAAAGGGAGGGAGCAGCCGACACTGAGGGCTCAACGGTGGCCGAGGGAGCAACGGAGGCGGAAGGCTCGGCGGAGATCGAGGGAGCCGCAGTGGGCACAACCGAAGCGGAAGCGGAAGGCTCAGCGGTCACCGAGGGCTCAACCGAAGCGGTGGGCTCGGCCGAAGTGGTGGGCTCGGCCGAAGTGGTGGGCTCAGCCGAAGTGGTGGGCTCAGCCGAAGTGGTGGGCTCAGGGGCAACAGGGGCCGACGAGGAGGGCTCAACCGGGGTCTCAGAGATAGTGCTGGAGGGTGCAGCTGTGGTGGTGTCAGTAATGGAGTTCTGAATGGAAGTCGAAGTTGTGTCAAGGACAGGGTCCGAAGGCGACGCTGTCGGCTCGAACGAGGCGGTGGTGGACGGCTCCGTAAGAGTAGTAGAAGACTCCTGTGTGGTAGAGGTCGGCTCAGCCGACGACGACGGCTCGGGGAGGGTGCTCGTGGCGCCATTGCCAAGGGTGCTAGTCGGCTTCGTAACAATGAGATGAGGAGGGTACGAAGGCTTGGGGACAGCATCAATGCTCGAGGTTGGTGCCACTTCCTCACTAGACTGCGAGGAAGGCACAATGGAGATCGTAGGCGTGGCCGAAGCGCTCGTAGGCTCCTCACTGACGTGAGGAGGATACGATGGCTTGGGGATCTCGCTGAACGTCGAGGTGGCGTTGGGCGCGGTGACAGAATCAGACGGCGACGACACGATAGAAGTCATTTCCGAAGTAGGAAGGACATTGATCGAAGAAGTCTGCGTGGGGTACGACGTCTCGCCAGAAGGCGAGACATTAGCCGAAGCGGTCTGCGAAGGCGCGGGGATGTCCGACGAGGTCTCGGGTGCTTTGGTGCTCGACTCTCCGGGAGTCGGCGCCTCAGTCACAGCTGCCGAGGGCAGCACATCCGTCACCGACTCGGAAGGGAGCTCCGAGGAAGGAGACTCGTCCGAGGTGGGGGCAGGAGCGGGAGCTTCCGAGACTGTGCCTTCAGGCTGGGTCTCGGAGTCGTCGTTGGTGGGAGCAGGAACAGGAGTAGTGGAAGTGCCAGACCATCCACTGTTGGTGCGAGAGGAAGTTTTAATATCAATGTCCGGGGACGAACCGTTTTCGGTGGGAGCAGGAGTGTTTTCACCATTGTCGGTTGGGGTGTTGTCCGTAGTAGGTTCGGGGGTCGAGTTGTCCTCGGTGGTGGTAGGAACAACGGGGTCCTCAGTAGTGGTAGGGACGACGGGGGCCTCGGTGGTGGTAGGAGCAGGGGCAGCCGAGGTGGGAACCTTGTTGGTAGTCTGAGAAGTAGGCTTGACAGTCGGAGTGGTCTTGGTAGCGGTGGAGCCACCGATCACGTTGGCACTGCCAGCCGGGACCAGGAACGAGTTTGAGATCGTGGGAGCGTCTCCAGTGTCAATTGACGTGGTGGTAGAGGAGGAAGCATCAGACTGAGCGGGAGCAGGGGGGCTCGAGGTAATGGCAAAGTTGGGATCACTGGCGCTCTCAGGGGCAGAGGTGGAAGTGGGAGCCGCGGTGGTCGTGGTAGTAGTAGTCTTAGTAGGGGCAGGGGCGGCGGTCGCGGAAGGGATGGCAGAGGTAGTCGGAGTGCCATCCGCGCCGAGGTGAACCACATAGTCCCATTGCCCGTTGGCGTCCTGAGTAGGCTCCAGAATCACCTCAAGGGTGACAGTGGGGAGGAACTTGCCAAGGGCGCCGATACCATGACCGTTACGGATCATCGAGGAGACATACTCCTGAGCGAGCCTCTCCACGTCGCTCTCAGCTACACCCGAGCCGGACCCGTTGGAGGTGGGCGCGGGGGGAGAAACAGCGGACGAAGAAGTAGGGCTGTAGGACACGCTCGAGATGACCTCCGACGCCGAGACAACTGGAACCAACTCTCCGTCGCCATCGAGGTTCTTGGGAGGCGAGGGAACAGTGTTGGTACCGGTGTTGTCACGGTGGGGCGGGTACGAAGGAGCAGGGACACCGGCGTCAGAAGCAGTGGCCGAGGGCTCAGACACGCCTGCAGACGACTCTGTCACGCTGTCCGACGGAGCGTCAGAGGGTGCCGCCGTTTCGGTGGTGTTGTCGAGAGCGCCACTAGGGGTGGGCTCGGCCGAATCGGTGATCGGCACCTCGATAGGGGCAGTCGAATTGCTCGATGGCTCAGGGTCGGCAGTCGTAGTGTCTTCAGGAATTGTTTCCGTCGAGTTGCCAGTGGGCTCCGGGCCCGGCGTAGCAGTCTCGGTGGCATTCTGAGCGACAGACACTATGGTTGCCTCGGGGGTGACAGTAGCGTCATCACTAGCGGTGGTTGTGGGCACAACAGTCTCAGCGACGGAGGCCGATGCCTCCTGGGTGGGGTGGTCGGTAGCAATCTCGTTACGGGCCTTGTAAATCTTGCGGAACTTGGTATACGGGCGACGAGGAGAAGGAGCAGCTACCACACCCTGGGCCAGGAGGGCACCTACGAGAAGAGAGGAACCAGCCGAGGAGACACGCATGGTGTGATGCGGGCAGTGTCGATTTCGTTTATGTACAGTTGGACAAGTGGACAGAAGACGGTTTGTTGATTACGCTGCGCAGCAAGCGGTGAAGAGTTGTTTGCGAAGATTGGTTGATATTAAAGCGGCAGCCGCCGGGGCTGTTCTGCGTCAAGCAGAGGGGGTTAGGATCGTTGCGACTCGACTAGCGAGCACGCAAACGAGGTGGATGGATGAAGGAGGATTGAAAAAGAAAATAAGTGACAAAAGTGAGTTGTGAAGAAGAGAGAAAAGAGAAAAGAAAGAAACAAGAAGATGTGGGAACTTGAGTAAGATATTATGAGAATGGGGGCATCGGGGGGGATTGAGTTTCTTTGGCAAGGCCCGTCGGGGGGTTTCCCAACATTGCTCTTCGCGTAAGATTTAGCGGCAATTTCTCGTGATTGATTTCTTTCTTTACCATCCTCACGCCTCTGCTCTAGTGCCGTGAGCCGTCGCATCCAAAGGCACTTTATCAGAGGCATCAACCTTAGACAATCCGGACCCCAACTCTTTCATGTCTGCCAT
This sequence comes from Apiotrichum gracile, assembly GCA_001600335.1. Classification (NCBI taxonomy): domain Eukaryota; kingdom Fungi; phylum Basidiomycota; class Tremellomycetes; order Trichosporonales; family Trichosporonaceae; genus Apiotrichum; species Apiotrichum gracile. Next base: position 845,187 of record BCJO01000002.1, on the reverse strand, counting down.
TTGCTTTTAGTAATCCTGGGCCAACTCTATTCCGGCAAAGCGTATCGACGGCGTACTAGCAGAGAAAAGCTAAAAAAGTCTTTGTCCATTGATGCCGAAGAGTTCCCACTGAAAGAGTTCCCACTGGCCACTGCGCCACTGCCGAGCCTTTGCCAGCAACACCAGGCCTGCGCCAACTACAACAGATGAGCGCCATACTCACCAGCCTTCGGCAGTGGCTCTCCCTTTGTCAGGTCTTTGTATTCTAGTGCATCCTGGACTACTCTTGTCCAGAGGTCCGTTGTCCGGAGCTACCGCCGCTGTGCTAGTACAAACGCAACGTTGAGCCCTGGCCGGCTGGGCACATGGAGTACATTCGAGCGCACCACTCGGGAGTTACTGGTAGTTGTCTCTCTCCCGCCAGTGTCAAACTCCCCTTCCAGCGTGTCGGTTCTGCTTTCCTTGACGTAAAATCCATGATGCGCGTTACTGGTACGCATGTCCGAGACGCTTCCAAGCTCGAGCTCGAACTCAGTCGCACGTCACCTCACAGGATCGCAGTGTGGGGGGAGCTCGTCGGGCATGTGCTGTGGGTGACAGCGAGCCCTGAACAGCCAGCAAGCTGTTCCGGTCCAGGGAATGTGACCCTTGTCAATGACGAGGTCGATCAAGAACCGCGGTGCACGCACAATAGCAGAGAGAGCCGAGGGAAAAGAGCATCGAGGGTCATTGGGCACGGCCTGTGAGATGCGATGCGTCGCACAATGGCTGATATAAGCCAGTCGGGGATAAAGCTCCTGGGTCTAAATTGCTCATTTGCAGGATCCTGAGCCGTGCTCGCTGGACGAGCAAGCGTCATACTTGGCCGCTGCGCTAGACCAGGTGCTCACAGGAGCTCAAGGAGTTGACGGAGCTGAAGCAGCCGAAGAAAATTCGCCCAGCATGCCCAGAGAATCCAAGTCGGCTGGCTAGTCAATGTCCCGAAAGAGATGGCTGGTCGCAAAATAGAGGCGTTGGATGAAAGTGGTCATCTTGGTGGTATGCACGTCCAACCCACGGGCTCCCTGTATATAGCTGTATAGTGACCCTATGGTCGCTGGAAATAAAAATCATGCGCGCTAGCGGAAGGCGGGACCAATTCAGTCTAGCCACTAAAAGAGCCCCCCACGTGGGCTTCTCCAAGGCTTCAAAAAAGTTTGGGCGCCTGACATGAACAGCTTTGAACCGATGCAGTGTGCCTAAACCCACAGGCCTAACTACAGCTCAGAAAGGGGGCTCACATAAGCTTTCCCACCCTTCCTTCACTCGCCGACTTTCTGCTTCCGCTGTCTGGAAATGTCAAAGAAGTCCGAAGTTGCACACCACCTCCAGCTCCGAAAGGCACTTTCGACGACCTCTACCCCTCCAGCCCAACCTCATTGACTCCCAAAATGGCCGGCCGCCCGCTCCTCCCCCGCCTCTCGGTCTCCCTCACCCGCAGCGTAGTGCACCACGCGCGCCCCCCGCGCGTGCCCGCCTTCCGCAACCCGCACGAGACCCGCGCCCCGCGCCCTACCGAGGGAACGGCCACTGCGCACCCGACGCACCTCGGCGGCGGCGCCGAGGCGTCTACCTCCGCCACCCCCCTCGGCAACCTCACCTTCCACCACTCGCCTCCCCCCACCGCCCCGTCGTACACCACTGGAGCCGTCCCCGACCTCCTCCGCTGGACCGCCGGCGAGCAGGTCCGCCTCACCGGAGAGGAGGCCGCACCGCTGCGTAACCCCAAGAACGTGTTCAAGCCGCATGCCGAGTGGAGCGAGGAGATGAAGGCGAAGATCATCGAGATGCGGGCTATGGGCCGCACACGCTCGGAGATTGCCAAGGAGTGAGTGCAGACCTGCTGGGCGGCGGTGTGGAGGTCGGCTGCAGACACAGAAAAGTCTCTAGAGGTAGCTATGACTGTCGGTGTAGGGCGACATTGAGCGTCCATTACTGCACTGCAATAGCGGTGTGATATTAGAGAGGTGACAAGCTTTGGAACCACCTCTCTTGTGATCTCATCTCCAGTAGCTTCCTACATCGGGATCATCTCCAGAGCCTCTCCCGCGCCACTCCGGTCTGAAAACGCTCTAACACCACAGGTTCAACATCCCCCGCGAGGAGTACCACCGCATCGCGAACGTCGCCCCGGCGTCCAAGAACCACCTGGCAGCGCAGGCCGCGCAGCTCGAGAGCCAAAAGGCCAGCTGGGGAAAGAACAAGTCGCTGGCGCGCGCGATCCGCGAGCGCCGCAAGACCTACTGGTAATGGTGAGGAGAGGGAGTGTCATAGACCATGGGCATGCAACACAGATCGATTCAATGGTGGTGTGCACGGTGGAAAGCTAGATTATCATGTCATGTCATGGGTTGTTACAGTACTTCTATTTAGCGGCGGTCGTAGCTCCGACGGCCCGAGTCGTCCCGGCGGTCGCGGTCTCGGCGGTCATCATAGCGGTCACGGTCATCACGCGAGCCGCCGCGGACTTCACGGTCCCGGCGGTCATCTCGACGGTCGTCTCGGCGGTCGTCGCGCCTCGGCTCCGCGCGCTCGTCACGGCGCTTCGACTCGGAGCGGTCGTCGCGCCTCGACTCGGATCGCACTTCACGATCACGCTCGTGGTCACGGCTGCGGTGTCGGCTGTCGTGGCCATTGCGGTCTGACGGCCTGTCGCGGTCGTCATGGCGGTCAGAGCGACGCGGGTCACGGTCGTCACGGGTGTGGGAGCGGTGACGGTCGTCCCGGCGTTCGTCCCGGCGGTCAGAGCTACGGGCGCGGTCCCTATCCCGCTCATCTCGGGGAGCACGGTCTTTGCTCTTGCTGTCGCGCTCCCTCTCGCGGCCCGTGTCGCGATCCCTCACCCGGTCGCGCGACCGATCACGCGAGCGGTGGCGATCATCACGCCCGTGGTCGCTGCGGTGTCCCCTATCGTCGTGGTCGTGCTTCCCCTTCCTGGCCGCACGTTCGGCACGAATCTTGTCCCTCTCCTCCTTCCTCGCCTTCTTGGCGGCCTTCTCCTCCTCCTTGCGCTCCGCCTTGCGCTTCTTGTTCTCCGCGGCCTTCTTCTCGTTGCGGAGGTAGATCGTCATAGGGTCTTCCTCGTCGAGATCGTCGTCTGCCTTCTCGGAGGCAGTGTCGGACTCGTCGTCGGATTCTGGCGGAGTTAGTCATCGTGCATCTGGAGAGGTGTGATGGTAGAAAGCTGACAAAAAGCATGCACAGCTAAGCTGAACTCACCCTCAAGCGGCTTCGGCCGGGCATTGTACGTCGGCTGCTCCGGCTCCTCGTAGTCGCCATCATCATTCCGCTTCCCGGGCTGGCGGTACTCGCGCACATGGTCAACGCGGATAGTGCGGCCAAGCACCTGCGCGCCATTCATGTTGTCGACGCAGAGCACGGTGCTGCGCTGGTCCTCGAACATGAGGAAGCCGAAGCCGCGCGTCTTGCCCGTCTCCTTGTCGCGCGGCAGGTTGACGTCTGCAATTTCGCCCCACTGCGAGAAGACCGTGAGCACGTCGCCCTCAGTCATCTCAAAGTGCAGGCCGCCGACGAAGACATAGGCCGAGTCTGACGTTAGCGCATTCCTGCTGGGGACGTACCTTTGTACTCGTCGTGCCAGGAGCCCTTCACGCCGAGCTCGAGCTCGCGCTGGTTGATCTTGTTGATCTCCCGGATGGAGCTGGTGTCAGCTATCTACCAGTGCTTCCTAGCTTACTTCATGATTTTTGTTGGACGCTGAGACGATGAGAGCTGTTCATTGTCAAGTTGCGTCAACAAGCGGCCGGTGACATTTCGACGTTTGGGCGGCGACGGAATCAAATTTATGGTGGCAGCTGGGCGTGCATCCTGCTACCGCTCCCAGATCTTTACACTGTGATCTCGCCTGCAGAACGCCAGAGAGCAGGCATCGTGCTTGTTCACACTGCCAGTCAGATGCGGAGGACAGAGAATCATATGAGCTGTAAATGTTGCATGCTATGTACAGATGGTCCGATGTCTACTTCTTCTGGACGGCCTCCGTCGACCTGGCGACCTGCTTGGCGAGCTTGGTCTTCGCCAAGTAGCCGTGGTTGTCAGGGCTGGTGTAGTACTCTGTACCGTGTTAGCAAGCCTGATACCGGGTTACATGGTCGTGCGAAAACCCCGTAGCACTCACCAAGGTCAGTCCTGCGGATGGGGTCGGCCATCTTGACCTCCTTGCCGATAAACTTCTCGGGGAAGACCTCCTGGCGGAGCGAGAGGTTGTTGTGGTAGACGGCGGTGACCTTTCCACCGGCAGCAATGACGGCGTCGGCGGCCGACTTGGAGAAGCGCGACAGCTCAAGCTCGAGCTTGGGCAGTGGGAGGTCGGGGTCGACGGGGCCGAGCAGCTTGACGCCAGCGTGTCCGCTGATGCCGTGCACGAGGTTGGAGCGGATGACGGAGCCGACAGTGATCGGCATCGCGGGGTCGAGACGCGCCTCGGCGATGAAGGCCTGCAGGCGGCTCAGCGGAAGAGGAGCATATGTCCGGCGGGTGAAGTTGAGGAAGCCGCGCTTGGGGAACAAGCGTGTGATCGGGGTCTGTCCACCGGCAAAGCCAGGTCCGGGCTTGCCGTTACCAGAACGCGCAAGCTGTCCCTTGTGACCGCGACCAGCTGTTCCGCCCTTGGTCGATCCCTGTCCACGACCGCGACGAGTGTTCTGAGAGGTCAGCAAAGAGGCATTTGACATTTGGTAGAATGAAGATATCGTCGCAGATTGTTCTTGAGTGGTTGGTTCTTGCTGAGCACCACGAAGCACGTAGCGTTTCACGCATCTCAGAATTGTAGACCAACCGCCGGGCGGCGCCATCTCATGTCGCCTGAAGCTTGTCTCCGTCTCCTCGAGAGCGCACAACTGGCGCCCCGCTCTCTAGAGCCTCCCAACACCCCTACACCCGTAATGAGGCATAGAAAAACTGCCTCCAAGCTTTGCGCCGCCCCGCAAGATGCCCAAGCCGGAAGAAGAATCGAGAGCAATCGGAATGCCGACTTACGTCCTTCTTCGAGCCCTTGGCGGGCGAAAGGTTTCCGAGATGGACGGTCGAGACGGGCCGGCTCGAACCGGGGATGGCGGAGGGGAGGAAGCGCGGGAGACGCGATGCCGAGGCCTCGAGGACCGTCGAGAGCGCCGAGAAGAACATTATTTTAGAGTGGTGTGGAGGACGATGTGCGACAACGGACCACTTTTGTTGGTGTTCCCGACGAGCTCGACGAGACCAACCGACTTTTCGACTTTGCGGATCAGGCCAACGGAGACGGGATCAAATTGAGTGTAATCTGGGACTTCACCAAAAATCGATGCTCACAGCGGGAGGGAGTGATAAGCCACTCTGCTATGGAGTGTTATATCTCCAAGCGATAAGTACACGTCAATAAATCAGGCTGATTCGAGTTGCTCTTGCCGATCCAATCGTGAGTAGAAAGAAATGTTGAATGGCAGATGGCGGCGGAGGTACCCCGGAGAGACACAGGTAGCCTGCTCGCTGTTGTTTGACTCGACTTCATCATCTCTTAGCTACTTGTTAATCTACCCCTTCACTAAACTGCATGCTTATAAGCCTTACACGGCGGCTGCAGTTGACCACTACTCTCTCCTCCCTTAATCGCATCGCCCGTCCGCTGGCACTCGCGCCACAGCAAAAACAAATCTATCGCAACTCGCCTTATCTCCCCCTCCGCACCTTCACCATGTCCGCCCCTGCCGCCGCCGAGGGCACCCTTTACAAGGACCCCGTCACCGGAGAGATGATCTCCAAGTCGTGAGTATAGTGCGCTCAGCGTGCTGCCAGAGGCCTGCTTGTGCCGCTCGCCGCTCGAGGAAAAAAAAAAGTTCCACGGCAGTGGTCATTGCGCTCAGGTAGATGCCCTGGCGTCAGAGCTGGCCTGGTTTGCGCGCGCACGACAACATGTACTAACCTGATAGCGAGATCAAGCGTAGGACCAAGCAGCGCGAGAAGGAGGCTACCAAGGCCGCCGCCGCCGCTGCCCGTGCTGCCGCTGCTCCCCCCAAGGCCGCTGGATCGGCCAACGCTGCCGCTGCCGCCGAGGAGATGGACGCCCAGGCCTTCTACGACTTCCGTGTCGCCGAGATCAAGAAGCTCCGCGAGACCAAGAACCCCGACCCCTACCCCCACAAGTTCCACGCCACCACTGGTATCCCCCAGTTTGTTGAGAAGTGGGGAGCTGAGGGCAAGATTGCCGAGGGACAGACCATCGACTCGGAGGCTCCTGTCTCGTTCGCTGGCCGTGTCAACTCGCTCCGTTCGTCGTCTTCCAAGCTCCGCTTCTACGACATTCGTGCCGACGGTGCCAAGGTCCAGGTCATGGCCCAGGCCCAGAACGCCAAGTCGATCGAGGAGTTCATGGCCTCGCACGACCTTATCCGTCGTGGTGACATTGTCGGTGTTACCGGCAAGCCTTCGCGTACCAAGGCTGGAGAGCTCTCGCTTGCCATCACCAGCATTCAGCTCCTCTCGCCGTGTCTCCACCAGCTCCCCGGCCGTGAGGGTATCACCGACGTCGAGACCCGCTACCGCAAGCGTTACCTCGACCTCATTGTCAACCAGAGCACACGCGACGTCTTTGTCACCCGCTCCAAGGTCGTCAACTACATCCGCAAGTACCTTGACGGTCTTGGATTCCTCGAGGTTGAGACTCCCATGATGTCGATCCAGGCTGGTGGTGCCGTTGCCAAGCCCTTCGTTACCCACCACAACGACCTCAAGCTTGACCTCTTCATGCGTATCGCCCCCGAGCTCTACCTCAAGGAGCTTGTCGTCGGTGGTCTTGACCGTGTCTTTGAGATTGGCCGTGTCTTCCGTAACGAGCAGATCGACATGACCCACAACCCCGAGTTCTCCATCTGCGAGTTCTACATGGCCTACGCCGACATGTACGACCTCATGGACATGACCGAGTCGATGGTCTCGGGCATGGTCAAGTACCTTACTGGTGGCACCAAGATCAAGTTCCACCCCAAGGGCAAGGGAGAGGGTGCCAAGTCTTACGAGATTGACTTTGCCCGCCCCTGGAAGCGCTTTGACATGATTGAGGAGCTCGAGAAGCAGCTCAACGTCAAGTTCCCTCCCGGAGACACCCTCCACACCGAGGAGGCCAACAAGTTCCTCCGCGAGCTCTGCGCCAAGCACAACGTCGACTGCTCCGAGCCCAAGACCAACGCTCGTCTCCTCGACAAGCTCGTCGGCGAGTACATTGAGAACCAGTGCATCAACCCCTCGTTCATCGTCGGCCACCCCCAGGTCATGTCTCCCCTCGCCAAGTACCACCGCTCGCGCCCTGGACTGTGTGAGCGCTTCGAGTGCTTTGTCGCCACCAAGGAGATCTGTAACGCATACACTGAGCTCAACGACCCCTTCGACCAGCGCGAGCGTTTCGAGGAGCAGGTCCGCCAGAAGGAGCAGGGCGACGACGAGGCCCAGGGTGTCGACGAGACCTTTATCAATGCGTGAGTCAAGTTGGTGACGAAAATAGCTAACATTTAGTCTCGAGTACGGTCTTCCCCCCACCGGTGGCTGGGGTCTTGGTATCGACCGTCTGGTCATGTTCCTCACCGACTCGGCCAACATCAAGGAGGTCCTCCTCTTCCCCGCCATGCGCCCCATCGGCCAGAACAACCCCGAGGTTGCCCAGCAGGCTGCCCCCGCCCCCGAGGCACCCAAGGCGTAAGCCACTGACACGACGGACTTGTGAGGTGTGGAGTGTCGAAAAGTGCAAGTACTGTCCAATCTAGTAGACGTTGCATGCAGTTTGATATAGCAAACGTGGTGTGGGTCTGTGCGCAAGGCTATGGACGCGACGTGAGCGCTTGCGGCGTGCATCCAGTGCGTGGTCCTAAAATCTCCGCACAACGGCTGGCCGATTGGAGTGTACATAGAGTGAGTGGCGATAACGATATAACAATGCGGTCATCATCGTCATTCCACAATTTCACTTTCGACTTGTCCCACTCACCCAAAACACGACACGTCGCAATGTCAGAAGACACCCTCTACTCGATCCTCCGAGTCGACGAGCGCGCGTCGACGAGCGAGAGTGAGTGGCTGCATAGTGGAGTGCGTGGTGGGGTGCTGGGTCACTCCCGGGACGTGTCGCCACTCAGTATTGGCGCAGCACCACCTCCAGGGTGGCATTTGACCTCCACCCCACTACGGCTTCACCCGAGTACGAGCTCGCGACTCACACCAGTCCGCACGGCATACCTAGCGCTCGCGCGCCAGCGGCACCCCGATAAAGGAGCGACCACCTCATCGTTCCAAGTGCTTCTCAGTGAGTAATAGCCTCCTGAGAACCCCCATATGTAGACGCCCGCTTCGAGGCAGTGCCCTTCTCACACACAGACGCATACGAGGTGCTTTCCAACCCTGGGCGTCGGGCAGAGTATGACGCCGAGCTGGCCTCTCGGAGGCGCCCGCGCCACAGTTCTCGGCGCGAGTATGACCGCGGCTTTGACTTTCCCCCCATGCCCGCCTTCCCTTCCTTCGACGGGGGGTTCCCGGGCTTCCCGTCGTTCTCTGCGGGCCCCTCTCGCTCGTCGTTCCCTGGCTTCCCATCGTTCCCCGCGTTTCCGTCCTTTGGCGGTGACCCATTCGAGCGCATGGGCTCCTTTGGCCGCTCTGGCTCTGGGTTCGGCGAGCGGTCGTTCGGCTCGCCGTTCGGACAGTTTCCATTCGGGGGTTCGCTGTTTGACGAACACCCGTTCTTCGCCGGTGGCCAGCGGCGAGACCCGTATGCGACTTTTGGGGAGCAGGAACCCTCCGGGGACTGGGAGGAGGTCGTACCACGCGAGTCCCGTGCGCCCCGCACCCAGCGCGACGCGGAGGGGCTGGTGCCCGCGCAAAGGGAAGACATGGTGCAGGAGGTGAGAATATGCTGGGACCGCACTGACTCGCAGGTCCGAACCACGCCCAACAGTCGCGAATATGTCATCAAGGACGCCAATGGCAATACCTGCGGCTGGGGCTACACCGCTTCCTGGAGCTCGAATTCAAGCCGCAGGGATTAGGATGCCTGGGTGCTACACGGCGTCCATGCCGTGAGAAGTAAAGAGTGCTCAGGTGTGCACGATATTCAGAAGATTACAAAGTGCAGCTAGTGCAGAGATGCACCGCACGTGCAGGTCGCAGGTCATATGTCTCAGAGACAAGGGTGCATGCCATGTTGATAGTCGTCGATTTGTTTCAACTGACCACCTCTGACACGGATATACCAAGCTGTCTCGCTCCTGTCCCTGCGTCCGGCGTCTCAATGCATGGACGGACGGCCCGCCGGCGATGCCCAGCAGTACCGGCCATTGGGAATCGATCCTTGACGCGCAGGGCTGCCAGTGGTCGTCAAACCGGACGCAGCCGACAGGAGGCTTGTGCGCTCAGGATAACGAAGCGCTCGGCAGGATGGCCGTCGAGCGACATGAAAACAAACAAATTGCTCAACGCTCAACCGGAACAGCTGGCACGAGAATAGATGCAGAACTGGTATTCTACATCTCACCATCACGTCACACACACTTTAGCCCTACACCGCGTAGCAATGGATACCGATCTGTACGCCGTCCTCGAACTGCCGCCGACGGCGACCGAGCGCGAGAGTGAGTCGTCTGTGAGGCCGCGCTGACCACAGTCGACGAAGCGTATGCGCGCCTGCGGCGGGGCAAGGGCACGGACAAGGCGGGGTACAAGGCTCTCAAGCGTGAGTACCGTGAAGAGCCCGCAGCAGGGAGGAGTGTGAGTAAGAACCCGCTGACTTCAGACGCCCACAAGACGCTCGCCAACGGGAACTCGCGGGAGATATACGATGCGGAGTTGATTACGCGAAAGCATGCGCGGCGCATACAGGCCGGCCTGTTGAAGAGCGCTCAGCATCCGAGGGAGTCGAGCGGAGAGACTGGGGGAAGCAGGAGCGCCAGCTCAAGCGGCAGGCCATTTGGGAATGCGAGAATGCCCACATCTGCAAGCACGCCGGCCAACCTCGCCAAGGCGAGTAACCCGGCGACAAGACCGGACGCGAGGACAACAGCCGCAGCGACGCCCACCCTCACGACTACCATGACAAACCTGAAGCTCGATCCAACGAGCACTTCGTCGCCCACCCCAAAGGCCTTGAAACGCGTATCACTGCCGGCAACACTCGCGCCGACAAACCACCAGAGCGCATCGACGTCCCGCGCCCTGTCGCCGCCGCCGCGCACCATGTCACCAAACCTGCGGCCAGCGGGGCTCATCCCCCGCAGTGTCCCGGTCTCCTTCTCGGATTTGGGGCATGGGCGAGCGAGCGGGAATTGGCAGGGGGGACACACGTCGGACAGCGGTCGTGGGCGCAGCGGGGGACGTGGAGCTGGGCATGGTGATGGATACTTCGGACAGCAGGGGCACGGACAGAATGGACAAGTCCGCGGTGGACATGGCAACGGACACGGCAACGGGCACGGCAACGGACACCTGGACACGCTCCACGCCCAAGGTCCGCGAGCGCGCCCCATGTCCCCGCGGGCACTATCCCCTCGGGCCATGTCGCCCCCTGGCGCATTCTACGACCCTCAACCGCTCCACATGCGCTCCACCTCCCTCCCAGCACTGGCGCCACTGCTCTCGCCGCCAATCGCCCGCCCGCCCCCTTCTCCCACCACCCCTGTGCGACACGAGTCGGCGCAGGGCGAAACGGACCCGTGGGCGCGCCTTGACAGTGTCAAGCGGCGCGTGGCGATGATGCATGATCGGCGGTGTCGCGCCGAGGTAAGCCCACGCCCAAGCTTTGCTGACAGCAGTACGAGAACCACCTCGTCACTCCGCCCCTGCCCACCGCGCACGACAGCTTCACCATGACTGACGCCGCTGGCGTGGCGATCGGCAAGGGGTACACCGTCAAATGGGTCGAGAGCGGGGTGCTCCGGACCTGGACGGGCACGACCCGGGGGAAGAGCAGCGGCGGTGTGTTGAGTGGGGTTGTGTGGAGCTATACCTAATGCGAGTGCCTGCTGCCGCTCACAGTGGTTTAAGAGCATACTGACTGCGTTTTCGCTCACTCGTGATGTACTCTGACACTCTAGCACCACCAGCTAGACGCCTCCTCACACACGACCCCCTCCCTCGCCATCATCTCACTTTCGGGCCGCCATTCCGGCACACATCGCGCCCCCCGTGGCTTACATCAGCGGCAATGTGGCGGAGTGGTTAACGCGATTGACTCGAAATCAATTTCCTTCGGGAGCACATGTTCGAATCATGTCATTGTCGGACGACGCGCGCGAGCGCGTTGGATTCCTTTTTGTCGACGGGAGGAATGGAGAGCTGGGAGAGAGCGTCAGGGGCGAAGGTTTGTGGCCTCGTGGCGTCGTCGCGTCCTGGCATGGCGAATGCGGGAATGAGGCGGAATGGACGAGGCGTGTGGAGAGCTACACGAGTCTCGTACGGGACGGCCAGAGATGAAGAGACAGAGGCGCCGTCGAGGTCGCGTGAGGTCAGCGAGGCAGACGGCGTCCTCGACGCGGAGGCCAAACGAGCGCTTTCTGATGATGAAAATCAAAAGTGCCACAAACCGAACCTGAAAACGAAACCCTGCGACATGGCAATGGCCTCGCTCCGATTGTTCTCAACTCGGTCAGTTGTGAGGCGCCGTGCTTCACCACTGCGGCAGCTCTTTTGCAACTCTGTCTCTGAACCCAAGCCTGGTCTGTCCGGGACAAAAAGCTGGAGACAGTGGGGATTGAGCCCACGACCTCTAGTAGTGATTTCGTAACCGCTGCCAGAGCAGTGATCATGAGATTGCAAAACGAGCGCGCTACCACTGCGCCATATCCCCGGTACGACAGAGGGGAACTTGGAGCGTTCATGAGTGATTGGGGTTAGCGGGATGGCTGAGATGATCGCTGGCTCTTGTGCTTGGTTTCTGGCTTTGCTAGCCAAGACACCATACGCACTGGACCGTTTCATCGAAAGCGCATTGATACATTGTGTCGTAAGAATTAGGGGTATCTACCAGCATGACAAGCTCCGCCTCCTCCTCTAGTTCACGCCCGGCTGCGCAAACACATTCTTCGCGCCGAGCGTCTTGCGCTCCGCCTGGACGGCGGGCGATTTGGCGGCGAGAATCCTGTCGCCGGTCTTGGCCGAGGTCGGCTTGACGGGCCTCGTGGCTGATGGTGTGCTCTTGCCATTCTCGTCGCGCGGGAAGGGCGAGCGCGCCTTGAGAGGACCGTGCTGGACGCGGGCCTCAGTCGAGCGGGTCGGCTGGTCCTCCTCGTCTCGGCGGCGCTTTAATCCCGAGCCGGGCGAGCGCGCGCGGGTGGACGCTGATGTGCCTGCGGGCGCGGCGCGTGGTGTAGCGGCGACAGGGGCTGTGCGGGGTGTAGCAGCGACTGGAGCGGTGCGCGGTGTAGCAGCAGCAGCTGTACGGGGTGTGGCGGCAACGGGAGCCGTGTGAGGCGTAACAGCGGCGGGAGCGAGCGCGGGGGGCGCCATAGGCTTGGTCTTGAGCCCCTCGAGCTCGGCGGTAAGGGCGCGGTTCTGGCGGTCGAGCTTGTCGACGCGCTTCTTTAGCCGCTTGATCTCCTTGTTGAGTTCCATTGCGCGGTCGTCCGCCTCGTCAATCTCGTTCGTCTTGGACGTGAGCGAGTCCATTGCGCCTGCATGTTAGCTTTGTCGATGGGGGTGACTTACGCTGGAGATCCTCCTGCGCCTCGGCGACTTGCTTCTGCAGCTCGGCGTTCTTCTGTACCATCGCGGCGAGATCCTCTGCGCTCGACTCGGGCACAGAGACCTCAGCCGCGGAGGACTGGGCAGAAGCGAGTTCTTGCCGCAACGACGAGATCTGCGAGGAGAGCTCAATGTTGCGCACCTCGACCGTCTCGAGGCTAGACTGGATCAGGTGTGCCTCCTTCTCCGCCTCCTCGGCCTTGGCGGTAGCTCCAGCAACGCGACCCTGCTCCTCGGTAAGAGCGGCGCGGGCGTCATCGAGATCCTTGCGGAGAGAGGTCTCCGTGGCAGACAGCGCCTGGAGCGACGCAGCAGCCTCATCCGCCTTGGCAGTTGCTGTAGCGGATGCCGCTTTCGCGTCGGAGAGTTCAGCCTCCAGCTCGGCCATACGGGTGGCGGATGCCTCGGCAGTGATGGCCGACTCGGCACCCTGCTTCTCGAGCGAAGCAATCTTGGCTTCAAGCTCCTGGACGCGCGCTTCAGCTTCCGCAGCGCGAGACGCATTGTCGCCCTGCGTGGTTGAGAGGGAGGCGAGCTTGTCCTTGGTCGCCTGCAGCTCAGCAGTGATGGTAATAACCTCGCCGCGGGCTTCCTCGGCAGCGGAGGTCGCTGTCTCCCATGAGCTTTGGGCGGTAGCGAGCTCGGCCCGAATCGATGACACCTCGGCCTCGACATCGGCAAGACGGGCAGCAGCAGCCTCCTTCTCCTCGCGCAGCGTGCTAACAGTCTCTCGCTCGGAGTCGCGTTCGCTCCGCGCGACCTCGAGCTCACCCCGGGCGACGTCCAGCTCCTCGTGCGTCGCGGCGAGCTCTTCGTCGAGCTGCATGCGCTCCGAGTCGTGTGAGCGCAGTGTCTCCATCTCCATCTGGAGAGAGCTCAGCTCGCCCGCGGTCGTCTCGAGCTTGGTGCGGATCGAGACCAGTTCGAAGCCCGACGCCTCGAGCTCCTTGCGCATGGCTGTTGCCTCGGCCTCGGCTTGCTCGAGTTTGCCGTTCGCTGTCTCAGTTGCAGCGCGTGCGGACGTGGTGTCGGCCAGCGCCTGCTCGAGCTCTCCTCGGGCGGCGGTAAGGTCGGACCGAGCCTGAGCGAGATCGGCTTCGGTGGCCGACATCGTGCCTTGAGCAGTCTCCAGCTCTTGGCGGGCAGACTCGAGGTCGGCGAGGGCGGAGCTAAGCTGCTGGCGAGAGGCAGCGAGATCGGTCTCAGAAGTCTGCAGATGGGCGGCCGTGCTGTCAAGTTCGCCGCGGACAGTCTGGAGATCGCTGCGGCTGGTATCCAGCTCCTCCTTGACACTGGCGAGTTCGGCAGTAACGCTCTCCACATCCTCCTTTGCGGACGACAAGTCAGCCTCAGCGTTCTCGAGCTTGGTCTCGTAGCCGTTGACCTTGTCCTCCAGTTCGAGGACGGCGGCCTTGGCGGCATCACGCGCAGCGACAATGTCGGCGTACTCCTTCTGGCTATCAGTGGCGGTGGTCTTGAGGGCCTCGATGGCAGCGACGTGCTCGGCACGGGCGGCGGCAAGGTCGCTCTGGGCCTTTTCGAGGGTAGACTGCGTGTTGGCGAATGCGGTCTCCATGTTGGCGACCTGCGTCTCTTGTTCCGCGCCGTGAGCCTCGGCTTCCGCGACCTTAGCCGTAAGCGCTGCCTCAGACTCGACAAGCTGGGCAATACGCGACTCGGACTCCGAAGCGCGGGTCTGCGAAGTGGAGAGCTCCGCACGAGTCGACTCGAGCTGCTGCTGAAGCGATGCGCTGAGGCTGCCCTGTTGCAGCAGAACGTCCTGCTCCTCCTGGAGAGCGGCCACGCGCGCCTCGTGTACATTAACCTTGGCAAGAGCATTTGCGAGCTGGGCCTGCGAGTGCTGCGCGTAGGCGGTGGCCGCAGCAACGGCCTGGCGCTGGACGGCGATGGTGATAACCAGCTCGTGGATGTCGGCGGAAGCTTGTGCGCTGGCATGGGCAGAGGAGAGGGACGCCTCGAGCTCAGCCACGCGGGCCTGATGCTGGGTAAGCTCCTGCTTGGCACTCTCAAAGTCGCGCGCGACGATTTCAGCCTGGGCAATGTAGGCTGAGTGGTCGGACATCGAGGACGCGTGGAGTTCAGAAAGCGAGCCGTGCTCGGCCTGCAGGGCGTTGTGCGTACCCTGCAGCTCGGCCAAGGTGGACTGAATAGCTGCCAGGTCGGCGGCCTTGTTCTCCGTGAGCTTCTCAGCAGCCTCCATCTGGCTGCGAGCGTCGTCGAGGCTCGCCTGCAAAGACTCAATCGCCTTGTTGGCCTCCTCGTTGCTCTCCATGAGCTCCTGCGCGTTCTCCTCCACGAGCTTGAGGTTCATCTTGAGCTGCTGCCGCTCGGTCTTGAGGTTCTTGATCTCGGCTGAAGAGTTAGCATCAAGCGTTTCGGTTAACTCACTGTTCCGACGACCGATGCGACCATTAAGCTCGTCGAGCTTGACCTTCTGCCTCTCGTCGCTGCCGGCAGCCTGGATGCGCTTGACGCTCTGCTCTGCCTCGAGTCGGCGGGTCTTCTCGGCCTCAAGCTCCGTAGCAGTAGCCAGTCGCTCGGCATTGGCTGCCTCGAGGTCTCTCCTCAGAGCAGCGATTTGCGCCTCGAGATCGTGTACCTGTCGAATGGCAGCGTCGCGCTCGAGCTCGAGTTCAGCGATGCGGCCCGCGTTGGCAGCGCCAGACAGGGCCTCGGCCTCGAGCTCTGCCACGCGCGCAACGAGACCCTCGTGGGTTGTTGTCAGGGTATCGTAGAGCGCAGTCTTCTCCGCGAGAGTCACCTCGATGGTCTCCATCGCCTTCACTGCCGCGGCCTTCTCGACCTCGACTCCGCGAATCAAGAACCCGTGCTCGGTCTGGACAAACTTGAGCTGCTCCTTCGTGTCGTCGCGCTCGTCGCGGAGACGCTGGATCGTGTTGGACATTTTGTGGAAGCGCGTGTCCTGGGCACCACGGTCGCCAGTCGCGACCTGGAGGGAAAGGACCTCGGCCTCGAGAGCAGCGACGGCTGCAGCGCGGTTGGTCACCTGCTCGATGGCCGCGTTTTTGGCGTCGATGGCGGCATCAAGTTCCGCACGGAGAGAGCCGACCTCCTCCTGGTGCTTGGCAACTAACTCCTCGACCTCCTGGCTCGGGCGAGCCAGTTCCACTTCGAGAAGCTTGATGCTCGCCTGGGCGTTGTGGCGATCACCCATGGCGCGGGAAAGGTCCTCCCTGGCGAGAGCCAGGTCCTGTTCCTTCTGCTCGAGGTCGGCACGGACAGAGTGTAACTCCTCGGTCATGCTCGTCTCCATCTCGATCAGCTCATTTGTGAGGTTCTCAATCGAGTTCTGGGCGACAGCGAGTTCGGCCTCCTTTTGTTGTAAGGCCTCGACAGCACCGCCGGCGGCAGATAACCGTCCTTGGAGCGCGGTCACCTCTTCGTCCTTGGCCGCGACGGCTTGGCGCAGGTCTTCCACCTCGGCGGCGACGGCTTTGAGGGCTTCAAGCTCGGAGGAAAGCATACCGTGCTGCTCGGTGATGGCACCGAGTGCGGCGACCTTCTCATCCAGGTCAGACTTGAAGCTGTCGCGCTCTTTCTCGGTGGTGGCAGCCTGATCGCGAGTATCCGTCAAGCTGCTCTGCAGTTCGGCGATCTGGTCCGAAGTCGACTTGATCTCGGTCTCGAGCTCCTTCGTGCGCGACTCCAGCCCCGTGATGATCGCCCGGCTCTCTTCAAGCGCAATCGTAGAGGCATTGTGCGCGGTCTTCATGTCCTGCACGTCAGCAGCTCGTTCCAAACACATATAGCTAAAGCAGGCTCACCTCCATATCGCGCACGACAGAGTCATGGGAAGCCTTTGCGCTGTCCAGCTCCTTCTCGGCCGCCTCCAGTCTGCTAGAGAGAGCAGCGGTCTCTTCCCGCTTGGCGGCAATCTCGCTCTCCAGAGGCTGTATCCGTTGAATCTCAGCGTCCTTCTCGGTGATAGCAGTCTCGAGAGTGTCGATCTTAGCGTTGGCAGTCTTGAGGTCGTTCCGTAGCTTATCGGTCGCCGCTGTGTCCTTCGCGGCACCCTGCCCCCGGAAGCCGTCGAGCTGGTAACGGAGATCGTCAACCTCGTCCTGGAGCGCCTCGACGGCCCGCTTGCTTCGCTTCTCCAGGGCCATCATCTCGTTGCAGGCCTTGTCGCGGGCACGGCTGACATCGGCAACCTTGTTCTTCAACGCGTCGCGCTCAGAAGTCACTGTTCGTGTCGCTTCCTGTGCCGCATCGCGCTCGGCCATCAGCTCACTGACTTGTGCTGAGCTGGACGGTGATGTTGTAGATGTCGACATGGGTTTCCTGTCCACGATGGGCGCTCCGTAGAAGTCCACTGCTACGGGCAGGGCATCTGGTGCTGTGCTTTCCTGTCTCGTCAGCTTCAGGTAGGTGTGCTAAAGCTCACCTTCTCCGCACGAAGCTGTGCAATCTCAGCCTCCTTGCACACCAGCTCCGCCTCGACCGCCTTCAGCCGGCTCGCGATCTTGGCGTCCGGTTTGGCGCCAAATGACGACGACGACGACTCGAGCTCTGCCATGTCAGCACAACTCTGGCGCCCGACTCACCATACTCGAGCCGCTTGAGCTCGCGCGCCGCCTCGGCATTCTTGTCCTCTTCGTTTCGCAACCGGGTCTCGTAGTTTGACACGTTCAGGCGGAGTTTACCTACTTCCTGGTTGACAGACGCGAGAGACTTCTCGGCCTTGCTCGCGCGCTCCTCTGCCTCTGTTGCCTGCGGTGTCAGCATTGTTGATGTTATGTGGACTCACTCTTGTGCTCTCATTCTGCGCGATGCGCGTCTTCTCCTCGAGCTTTGTTATCGCGTGGTTCAGCTCCGTCTGGCACTTTGAAATTGTCGCGTCTGGATGGTCAGTGTTGTGGAGCAGAGATAGGACACGATCGGATCCGGCGGCCATCCAAGTGTACATACCGCGATCAGCAAGTTGGCGCTTGAGCGTCTTGTTCATGGTCTCGAGGCCCTGCAGCCTGTCTCCGCCAAACATCGCTGCTGATGATTGCAAAGGCGAGTTGTTGTCGGATGGGATGGAGTGTAGGGTGGATGGAATGGAGAGCGATCGCAAAATCAATATCAGGCGCGTCTTGTTTACTCTCACAAACCCAATCCTAAACACGGTCGCCCACCCAGGACGGTGGGACGGAAGCAAATTGGCCAGCCAAGCCAGGGTCGGTCGTTGGTGGTTCCTGTGACCATGTGTGCGGGCAATGTTTGTGAGAGATTCTTTGGACATCAAGAGCTCTTCATTCGTTCCAAGTTGACTGAACATAGCTATGGAGGTTGTTCTTCGTTATTGATTCTACAAACTTCGTGTACATGACTCCATTCTCATCAAGCAGGCTCAGGATGACCAGGAGACTGGTCGAGCGCTTCGAGCTCATGCTGAATATCCTGCACTTCCTGGGCGAGCGGGGGACGGACAGGCTTATTCCAGTTCTTCTGCCATAGCTGCATGGCGCCATGCATACGACTGTTAATCGCCTTGGAAGTCAGTGCTGTCGTCACGCCTACTCACATTCAAGCGATCTTCACTTGTCGGGTGGGAGCGCAGGAAGGGGACTCTGCTGTCGAGCGTCTGGGTGGTCCCGCTCGCCTCGGCATCCTGCTCCACGCACGCCATGAGCTTCCACAGATCAGCCATTGCTCGGGGGTCATAGCCCGCCAGCGCCATGATCTCGAGTCCCACAGCGTCGGCCTCCTCTTCAAGCTTGCGCGAGAAGGCTCGCTCGGCCACGACGTCGTTGAGCCAGTTGATGCCCATGCCCATAGAGTCGGTAATGCTGATGTCAGCTACGGCAGGGGGTTCTACAGCTTACAAAGGGAAAGATATCGTGAGGGCAAATGAAATGCCGCGGAGGACGTCGAAGGCAACTGCGGCCAGGTTGAGGAACTGTTTGTCAGTTCTGCGCTCCTCGTAGTGACCTACCCCAGCGTTCTCCACACTGTGCCGCTGCGCAACATGGGCAATCTCATGTGACAGCACGGCGGCGAGCATCGTGTCGTCCTCGGGGAGCAAATCGATGAGGCCAGTGTAAATGAACAGATCCTTGCTCGGCAGCGCAAACGCGTTCAGCTGTTGGGGCTGATCGTCAGTACATGCTCACACTCTGCACCCACCATGTCAATGACGTAGATGTTCCAGTCGACATTCTCGATATTGTGGTCCTTGAGCGGGTTGTAGCTCATGGGGCGGAAGGGCATGAGGCCGCTCTTGGCGCACGCCGAGGGCTGGTATCGCTGGATGCGCTCGTCGCCGTCGCTGAAGCGCAGCTTGTACTCTCTCGGCGGCCATTCCGCCCCAGAGACAATATTGTGCTCGTGCTCCTCCAGCGCCGAGACGAGGCGGGTCGCTACCCGGCCCGCCTTGACCGACCGCGGATCGTCCGCGGGGAGAAGCAGCGGCCCGTCGTGGAGAAGCACCTCCTTGTGTCTCATGTCAGCTCCGCAGAAAGGTGGGCTTACTTTCGGTGCGACCACGCCATCTCCTCCTTCTCCGACATGAGCATCAGCCTCCACCGTCCCGTCCGCGGCTCCTCCTCGAGGCCGAGCGCGATAACGATGCATGTCGCAAAGATCTGGGATCAGGGTTAGACGCACTCAGGGACAGTGGTGACAGCATGAATGGGCCCCGCGGTGGGGAGTCACCACAACGGATGGCGACAGCCACCCATCCAGCACCCGCTGCATGCAATCCAGCGCCTCGACTCACAGGAATCTGGAGGAGGAGCAGCGATGTGCGTCTGTACTTCTTCCACAATCTTAGGTCAGCTCCGTCACTCCCTGTAGCTCACTTGTACCGGAAAATGAATGGAAGGAAGAGGAGCGTCGCGCGTGTGATATTGAGCAATCCTGTCTTGATCGCGGGAATGGACAGGAAGAAGATGTCTCTCCGGGGCGGAGAAGGGTGGAAGGAGCGGCGCTGTGTGCCAAGCGGCGACAGGGATGCTGGCGGCGGCGGGCGGAGTGACCCGAGTGGCGTACTCAGCCCCGCCAGAGTGGAGGTCCTCGAGCGGGTGGCAACATGGCGCAACGACAAGCCATGCACGAGTCTCGGCGTCATCCCTGCTCGTGCCAGTGGCCGTGCCAGGACTGATAGACCCAGTCCCAACCGCGGTGGCATGATAGATGTGAATGGTCAAGATGTGAAAGAAGCACCACTCGCTTGGGGAGCAAATGTACCTGGCAATGTGATCGGGGACGGATGTCACACCTCCACTTTCATACAACAGTGTAGTTGTTGTGCTGCATGTGCTGGGAGGTTCAAGTCAGAAGGGCTCGTTCATTTCCTCGTATGCTGACAGCAATGCGTTCAAGGCCACAGACCTGTCAGAGATGCTTGCAGTTTCCTCGAGACCCAGGCTCAGTAACTAGCGAGATGACTCGTGGTAGAGCCAGAGGGTTCGCCGTTCATCGTTGCTTACAGTTGCACTGTGACCAAATCGTGCACTGCATCACTTCCCACCATGCAGCGTGATACATATACAACCACTACACACTCGCCTCGTAGAGGCAGTCATCGAGCACGATCTTGAGCTCCTTGGCGACACCCTTGGCCGTCTCGTAGTCGACCTCGCAGCGGAACATGATATTGTCCAGGCGGTCGGCGGGGCTTGCGCGGCGGAGGAGGCCCTGCGCCTCCAGCTCGGGAATAAGTGCCCAGAGCTTGACGCTGAATGCGAGATGGTCGACCTCGTCGTCCCACGCTTCTTCACGGGCGACCTCACGCTCGCGGCGGTGCGTGGCTCGCGCGGCTGCTACGGCGGGAGAAATGAACGGGTCGTAGGGCTCCTCCTCTGAGCCCGAGTCCTCGAGGTCGGATGGCCGCGGCGCGTGTTCTGCGTACAAGGAGGCAAATATCGCCAGAAGGCGGTCCATCGGGAAGGGCTTGGGGCCCAGCAGGCGCTGCGGGACCTTGCCTAACCGTGTGCGGCCGTAGCCTGCCCGTCGCATGCCGCCTCCTCGCCGCCGTTTTCCGTCGGGGCCCGTGCCGCGGCCAAAGAGGCGGAGATCCGACTTTGCGGGGTTATACGAGGCGCAGTATGCTGCGACAAGGAGGAATCGGGCGGCGAGTGGGAGCTCGAGCGGCGGCGGACGAGGCACAACTCGTGCCGTCGCGGGGCGAGGTACGCCGTCAGGCGTGATGGGCATGAGTGCGCGGGTAAACTCTGCATGGCCCGCGGTGCGAGGAAGCACGCTTTCGGTGGCTGCTGCAAGCGCAAGAGAGAGCTGGTGTTTGAGATCCGTGAGGAGCCTGACCGTCACGGACAACGGGGCGGGCGGGTGTTCTGGATCTGGGTATTCGAGACCGAGAAGCGTCATTTCTGCGTGCGGCGGCACAGTGGCAGTGTAGATCGGCCACAGTGCTGACGCGACGTATTCGATGTCCGACGGCGGTGACGTTGGCGCCAGGTGAGCGATCGTGGCGACGAGCAGCTCGAGGAAACGGGGATACAACGGGTGTTCAGAGCCCGGTGCGAGGAGTGCAATGATTTCTGTTGGGTCAGCGCTGGGACAATGCGGTACCCACCGTCACGAGAGAGAGGTTCGAGGTATACATGAACAGGCTCGGGGGCGTCGCCATTCACAGGCCGCAAGTCATCCCACGGCATCTGGGAGCAGAACACGATCGTCGCGGGGATCCCGATCTGATATCAGCTCAAAACATGTTCAACAGCTTACCAGCTCGGGGAGACGCGTAAGAGCCGCCCACGACGACCCCAGCACGCCCTTCAACCTCTCAGCTTTAGTGATAATAATCACCACCTGGCCCTCCTCCTCGTCGGCCCTCGCCTTGCCCTTGCCCTTTCCGGCGTACTGCCCCCAGAGCGCACGCACCGAGCGCGCGAATGCGTCCCAGGTAATCACCTCACGGCCGTCTTCCCGCTCATCGAGATCCCGCCGCAGCGCAGTAGACAGCCTCGACAAAATGCCAGCATACAGCAGGCGGGGCGTGTGGTGCTCGATCGCGTCCAGCCGCGCAACCCTGCATCGCGATGGCAGCGCAAACTCGAGTGCGCTCGGCGGATGGTGTGGGTGATGCAGGTGAATGAGACCCGGGGCGCCGGCGTGCTCGAGCAGCGTTGCGACCGTGTCCATTTTTACCAAGCACCGACGCGAGCGAGGATGGTATGTCGGCGTTGGTGTTGTGAGTATTTATCGGCGGCCGATGATGTTGTTGACGAAAACAAAAAGCTCAATCGCGATTGTGGAGGTAAGGTTGGTCGTACGCTGTAGTTGTACGCGATGTCAGCCAGGCTTTCAATTGCAGCCAGGGGTGGAGGGAGGGGTTAGAGCGGGACCAAAATCTGAGACCTTCTCTCTCTTGAGCACCTGCGCCATCGATCCACCTTTGCTTTGCTCATTGTAGTAGCTTACGTTGTATGGTGGTAGTAGTACCTGAGCATTACTGCCCTCGTATCCTCTTGCCATCCAACTCTGTCACTTTCGACATTCAACATCTCATATCGACATCTTTACCCACACACAATGACCCGCTACCGCCCACCTCCCCCTCCTCCCGTCGACGTCCGCCTCGGCGGTATCGCCCGCTACGACCTTATGCCGCCTCGTGGGCCGTTTGGCATCCGGCGGTGGTTCTGGATGAAGGGGTGAGTGGACACGAACGTCGAGCGGTCTCCAAGTTGGACGGTGCTAACTGCCCAGAGTGCAGGTTGACGCACACCTTTCGTTTGCAATGCTCGAGTGGTGGGAGGCGCTCATTGTCGGTGAGTACGGTCGCGTGGAGTTGGAGGAGTAGGGCGCGGTCCGGCCGCCATACCCGGCACAAGACAATAAGTCAGGCCGGGTGTCAAGTGTCAAGCGGATCTGTCATGATCCTCCTGTGAAAGTGCTCTTGGTCCAGCTCCTCCTAAATGTCCTTGTCGGAGTGCTGCTCACACTGCAGCCATCCTCGTCGCCCCGATCACCGCGCTGTTCTGGTACTCGGCCTTCAAGTACTTCCCGTCGCACTTTTCGTACCTCTCCCGGCGCTTTTCGTACTACGTGTTCGGCGACGAGAGTGCCAGCTTCGTCGAGGCGTTCATCGAGTGGGTCAAGGACCTGTGGATCTCAAACGGCGGGTCGTCCGGCTTGTCACAAGTGGCCACGACGGGCGCCAAGGCCGTGGCGAGCGGGACCGCTCATGCGGACCTCTAGTTGCGCATTGCGCGGATGATGGCTCTATACAGACCTATCTTGGTACAGAGCGGCGGAGGAGCAGCGGAGGTGACGACGACATGACCATATACATCCCATACTACCTAATGGACTCTCATTACTTTAATTTCTGACACTGGCTCGGTATCTGAGCTCTTGTCGCGTTGTGCGTTTTGCTTACGCCTTGGGGGTCAGCACGCAGATCAAACTACAACTCTACGTCATACACGCTCCTAGAGCTTTGAGCGCACCTGGTCCTCGCCCGCACGCTTGAGAATCCACTCGCCGACCATCGTGGAGAGGTCGGCGCGCGCGGAGCCAACCTCGTTGTGGGGCTCGTGGTACAGGCCGTCGAGGAGCTTGCTCGTCTTGTCGTTGGCAACCACGTTCTCGCCAAAGCGCATGGCAGCCGAGGGAGAGCAGATCATGTCGTCGCCGCCAATGTACACGAGCAGCGGGAGGTCGACGGGCCACTGGCTCCACGCAGCCTTGGAGTCGAGGAAGGTGCCGCCGCTCAGCATGTCCGAGAGCGTGCGAAGGGAGCCCTGGGGCTCGCACATGGGGTCCGCGGAGGTCGCCTCCACGATCGTCTTGTCGTGCGTCAGGTGCTGCGCGTCAGTGAATGTGCAGCAGGTTTGTAACGCACGTTGACCTCAAGAGGGCTGGTCATGAGGAAGTTGCCGAGACCGATGGCGGCAAACAGCTGGCCGGCCTTGACCTGAATGGGGTTGAGGGGCTGGGCGGACTGGATAAAGGGTCCCGAGGAGATGACGCCCGCGAGGAGCGTGAGCGCATCCTTGGAGCTCTTCTGCAGCGCAAATCCGAGGACCTCGGCACCGCCCTGTCGCGTCAGCGCACGGACAAACCATTTTCTCACCATGGAGTGGCCGTAGAGGAACAGTTTCTTGCCCGCCTGGGTCGCGCGCTCGCTCTCGCGCTTGACCATGAACTCGATATCGGGCATCGCCTTGGCCCACCCGCCGTTGCGCCCCTTCATGCCCTTCTGGAGGTGCACCGTCTTGCCGTCCTTGCGCCATGCGATCACCTGCTCCGCCTTGTCGTCGAGCGGCTGCTGCGACGTGCGGCCGTGCCCGCGCTTGTCGAACGCAAGCACGTGGATCCCATTCGCGGCTAGGAGGTGGAAGTACGGGTCGTACCGCTGGATGTGCTCCGCGAAACCGTGCACGAAGACGACATAGGCCTTGGGCTCGGCGTCGGCCGGGTACCACTGCGCGTTAGTGAGCGTTCGGTCGACGAAGACGGGTGATGCCGGACTCTAGTCCTCTTGCCGGAACTGTCTGCGCCTCGACGTCATTGACGTACCCTCTTGGTGAAGAACGGGATGCCCTCGGGGCCGAGGATGTACTCCTCCGTCGCGGTCGACTTGTTCTGGGCAGACATGATGAGAGGGAGACGATGGGAACGAGTATGGAAGAGAGTACAAGAAGTAGATGGGAACAAGTTGAAACTTGCAGTTGCTGTTAAGGGCCAGTCGACTGAATATATTGGGTGGCAATCGTGCTCATAGTTCAAAACACTAGTCTACGTACCATCCTCGCCGCCGGCTATGGTTCATTTCCGCCATCCGATGGCCGATGTGGCTTTTTGACATCATCCTCGGCGCGGCGTTTGATCAGCGTGCAAAGCTTCGGATCCATTCTAGGACTGCATCAGCTCAATGTGCTCGATGCCCGTCGGCATAGCATGCATAGTCCGCAGATAGATCTAGATAGAGATGCATGGATACAAAAAGTTGGTGCCTGCCCGGCTTGTTCTGCGCGCCTACAACCGCCCAATCCTCTTGGAGCACCGATGCCAAACTAGCCTGCCTGATCCGTTACCGGCCTGGCAGCACCACAGTGGGTGAGACAACTAGCTTGATCACCGAGAAACATTGAACAACACAAAGTCGTGAGACTTTGGTGTGGCTCGAACACCGATGCTAGAGGAGGCATAGAAATTGTAAGAGTGGCGCGCTGAAACAAGGAGTTCCGTGAAGAGCTGCAAACACCTTCCCAAATCCATTACAGATACTGATCGACGCATGCGGATCAGTGTGGATCAGATCAGCGCTAACGATTCTCTGCGCCTGTGTCGTGTCATCAATAAACTCTGGCTGGTCACCATCATAATCATCATCATCGTCGTCGACAACAACCACTTTCAACTCTCCTCGCCCCTTCTTGCATTCTTTCACCATTGCATACACTACACATACACAACCACAATGAACTCGCTCAACACTCTTGGAAACCGGCAGGTCTCCAGTCTGCAGGCAGACTTGACACGCATGGAGGCCGGCGAAGGAGGATCGAGTATCCAAGGTGAGATATTGTCCCGACAACAACACCGTTGTACACGACGCGCTGTAGTCCACACCGACAACACGCATACACCACGCCGAGAACAGCACACTCACGCATGCAGGCCAGATCACCACCACGCTCGCTGCCCTCGCGCGTCTTGTCGACGACTACGACTCGATGGCCCGCAAGGAGATGGTCACCGCTGCCCGGGAGAAGGCCAACACGTGAGTGCTCCATATACGGGTGTTGGCTGGGATGCTGACAGTCTTCTTTCTCCACGCCACCCGCCACCGCGACGCACCTCCACGCAACAATATCACAACCTCCACGCCACAACCACCGCCATGCGCCGTCTCGTCGCGCATTGCTGCCCAATTTTCCCGCACCGCGTTTCAAACCCAGCCGCGTGCTGAAACTGAAAAATGAGCACAAGGAGCTCAAGAACCGTTTCGAGCGCGCAAAGAACCAGGAGCATGACAAGGTGGGTCGTGTATGCGCCAAGCTGGGGCCAGTGGTGGCAGTGGGAAAATGGCAGTTCGTGGTGCTGCCGCTCCCACTCTGACCGTCATCTCCATCACCCAGCTTGACATTTTGCAATCTCCCGCTGACAGCTCTAGGCCCGTGGCGATCTGCTCGGCGTATCCTCAGCAACAGGGTCATCGGCGCGCACAACCGAGACAACGTTGAGGCGTACGGGCCTGAATGGACCACCGTCTCCGATCCACGAGTCGCCGTTCTCTTCTCAACGCAACTCTCCCTATCCCGGCCAGAACCAGCGTGAGGACTATGCTCTGCGAGAGCACACGTTCATCCGCGAGTCGGAGAACCACCTCGACCAGTACCTCGCGCAGGGCAAGGCTGTGCTCGAGAATCTCGTCGAGCAGCGCGGTATGCTCAAGGGCGCAAGGACCAGGCTCCTCGGGGCGGCCAACACGCTCGGTCTGAGTCGCGAGACGATTGCCTGGGTGGAGCGCAGAACGTGGGTAGCATGATCTCGTATTTGCTGACCCAGCAGGACCCAGGACGCGTACATCTTCTTTGGCGGTGCGACCTTTACGATCTTCATGTTCTGGGTTATCTACCACTACCTCGGCTAAACGCCATCTTATCTGCGGACGCCCATGGCCTGCACCATGCCTCGTCTTGCGGTCCTTGCTCACCAGCATGCCTCCTGCCTCGCGCAGCTCACATTACACGCCCTGTCACATTTATAATGTCCTTGATTCAGCACTCGGCCAGTGCCCTGACGACCCCCTCCCCCCATTCGCCCTAGCTTGCAACTATAGCTTCTGCATATCCTAGACTCCACTCACTGACGCTCTCCCCGGGGCGCTCATCTGACCCAGATATGATATGGCTCACTGCAGATACGGCACCCATCGGGATCCCCATGGCGCTCTACGTCCCGCGCTGATTGTCAGAAGGCACAGACGTGCTCACACTCATCGGTTGTTCCCCTGGAAAGCCCAATCGTTCTAAACGGTGCTCACTTGAGATCCTTCTGATTGATCTACTTATCAGAGCGAGACAGGCCAATCACTCACAAAAGCGTTAATGTGAGACTTGATCGAGTTTTTGCGCGACTCGAGACGGCCGTCGGCGTGGATAATGCCCGCGAGATGCTTGCGGAGGCAGTCGACGATGAGGTCGTTGAAGATCTTCTCCTCCTCTGGCGACCAGGCTTCACGCTGAAGGTTAGTCATAGACCACACTGGAGGAGCGGATTACGGCTGATGAGTACTGAGAACATTACTTACGGCCTTGCGAGGGGTGCGGTCGGGCGGCATCGTTCGTGCGTCTTGTGTTTAGCTCGCAAGGGAGTGATGTCAAGGTAGAGTGAAGGTGTGCAGAGCTGAGTGGAGAGTGAACAAGAGTGACGAAGGAGTGTTGTGAGAAAGAGCAATCTAACTAAGGGCGTGCCCCTTAGCTGACAATGTGCAGGCCACCGCTAGTTGCACGCACTCGCGAGCTGCCGGCAAACACACTTTCGCCCTCCGCCACGCACCTTGAGAAATGGCGTGTGACATCAACCTGCCCTCAGCAGAGCGCCCTCTCCTCCCATTCGCTCCAACCTGCAGCCATAGCGTGTGCATATATCCTATTCCGCTCACTGACGTTTTCCCCTAGGCGCTAAACTGATCCGAACACAGTATGGCTGCGAGCAGAGACGTCACCCGTCGGGGAACACAGGGCGGTGTACATTCCTTACTGATATCATCACTATCCTACAGCCTTGTCTAACTCCCAGCGACCGGTTCACCCTCCGGCGAGGCCCATTGTTGTCCTAACCTTTCTTCGCGCCTGCGATTTCGGTCTCTTCACTTGCGGATGCCTTTCTGGTTGATCTAAACATCAGCGCAGAACGGAATCCCCACTCACAAATGCGGTGACATGAGAGTTGATGGACGACCCCGTGCGTCCCTCGAGACGACCATCGGCCCGGACCATGGCTGCGAGGTGCTTGCGGAGGCAGTCGGCCGCGATCTCGTTGAAGATGGCCTCTTCCTCGGCCGTCCAGGAGCGCTGGTAGTGAGCTGACTGGTGGTATGGAGGAATGTGCAGCCCGCGGACTGCGGCGGAGTGTACTTACGGCTTTGCGGGGTGAACGCTCGGGGGGCATGGTGGGTATGTGGTATGCTGCCGGCTGTCAGAGCTTAGCGCGAGATCGAGTGATGTCAAGGTGTGATGAAGGTGAAGAGAGCTGATGGAAGAATGAGCAGAGTGAAGCGAGGAGTATGGTGAGAAAGAGCAGTGACAACTAACGACACGCCCCGAATGGCACTCTTCAACGCAAGCTGACTGTATGAGCCCTAACTGCATTCACATCCCGGCCGTAGGCAGACACACCTGCGCCTTGAGCGAGACACCTCACTCGACTTGGACAATGACGACCACCACCTCGAATCTGCTCCCGCTCGATGTCGAGCGACATGAGACATGAACACACAGTGCGAAGAGCACCCTGCCGCCTGTCTTGGTGGCGTGGCTGTACAACCCCGAACTCAGCTACTCGCTCCCCGTCGGGCGTGCGTTCGGCCGTGTGGAAAGGAAAATGGCATGGGCATGCTTCTCACGGCCATTTTCCATTCCGCTGTCCACATGCCACCGATCCCGCCACGAGGCCATTTCCTCACCACAGCTATGCGTGTGCTCGCTGTCGGGCGTGGTGGCCTCGCAAATTGCGTGTGCATGGAAATGGTATAAATTGGGTCAGACGGGCGCTCTCTCTCTTCCCCCATCAAGAGGTCCAGAGGAAACCCCTCCGACCGGTAGCACTCCCTGTAGCACACCCCTCCTGCACGACTCACGACCCAACGACCCTCACGACAAGACTCACGATGATCAACGACGAAAACATCGACCCGCGCAACCTCCCCTTCCGCCGCAACTACTACCCTGTTGCGCTGCATTCCCTCCCCCCTCTGCCAATTACGCCCATCCGCGGCCTGCAGCCCGCGAGCGCTCGTGCCAGCCCGATGCGTGCGAGCCCTATTTGCGTCCCCTTCGACTCGACCTCGCTCGCAGACCTGTCGCCCAACTACCGCTTCCGCCTGACTGAGCACGCCGTCCTCCGCATGCTCGAAGACAACACGGGCACCAAGGTGTACGACCCTGTTCCCTGGAAGCTCGACGAGAAGGACGCCGAGCGCGGGATGGCGCGCGTCTTCTCCTCGTGCAGCGACGCCAGCTTCTTCACGGCGCTCACGAGCGCTGAGAACGAGTACGACTCGGAGGACAGCACGCACACTGTCGTCCCCTCTCCCGCCACCGCTCCCCCTCCCCGCACGCCCCTCGCAGGCATGTACTACCGCCGCCGCTCCGGCTCCGTGACGACCATCACCCCTCTCGAGGAGGTGCACACCTTCGGCACCTCGGAGCTGCGCGACGACGGGGACACGATCTTCCTCCGCCAGCGCGCGGGTTCGGTCGTGCACGTCTCGCAGGTCGAGGACGTCGGCCCCTCGCGCGAGACGACGCTGCACGACGACGGCGACGGGCTGTACATGCGCCGCCGCGTGGGGTCGACCGTCGAGACGGTACTCGTCGAGGAGGCGCCGGAGGAGGACTCGTGGGCCACCCCCGAGCTCGTCACGCGTCCGGGCGCGTGCTTCACCGCCCCGCCCGCACAGTACACTACGCTCGCGTACGTCGTCCGCAGCGCTGCGACGTACGAGTCGCCCATCAAAGCCCCACCCGCGTCGGACCCCGTCCACCCGCCCGCCGGCGTGCAGTCTCCCACCAACACGCTCGCCACCCCCCTGAAGGCGAGCCTGTACCCCGACCGCCGGGAGCCCAAGTTTGCAGCCATCCTCACCCAGCCCGACTTCACGGTGCTCCCCACCTCTCCCAATGCCCCTTCCGACCCCAACAGCCCTCCCGGCTCCAATGTCCTCGAGCCCAAGTCCCCTGGCCCTAGCGCCGCCCTCCTCCCCAAGTCCCCCGCCCCCAAGGCGCCCAAGGCCCCCACCAACCCCAAGGCCAACCCCAAGGAACGCTCAATCTACGGCAAGCGCCGCCTCCCGCACATGTTTGAGCCGCTGTGGAAGGCCAAGCCCGACCCGCGTACGCGGGCCGGCTCGCGTGCTCGCGCCGAGTCGATTGTTCGCGATCCCTCGAGCCCATTTATGTAGAAGTCGGTGTAGCACGCGCCCGAAGATCCAAAAAGGTGAAGACCACTTTGAAGTGGTAGTGAAGGCATCGCGCGAATAGTGTACATTATGCGATGCAAAGGTTGTGGTTTGAAGGTGTACGGCAAAACAGTGATGGATCTCGGCTGACATCTAAGACGGCGACTAGCCTATTGTCATTGACTGCACGCAAACGCCGTGTTCACGCCTCAGATCAAATAACCACCAATCGCTATGGCCTAGTGGAAAGGCGCCAGGCTCATACTGAAACCTGGAGATCGCAGGATCGAAACTTGCTGGCGATAGACGTGCTCTCGTGAGCGTTTCTTTTTGCCGTCAGCGCATGGGTTTCTCGCAAGCAGTATGCTTGACTTGTGCACTGCGCACTGCAGGCATGCATGGGCATGTTTTCTTTTGTTCTCTCGCATTTGACGCGCTGTGAAGGTGCAGCCTGGGGTGGTCAGTGCTCGGATGTCTCAGATCTCCGAAGCGTGAGAGCAGACAGCCTTTTGCCACAGTGACAAAGTGGCGTTTTTCGACGGTTGGGGGCACAGGCGCGCCGGATTGTACCAACGCTCGGACCTGTCTCATGCATTACTGTCCCCGAGTGTGTTCCTCTGCCTCATGTCCGAGGCATGGCCGTCACTCGGTCGGCTGCTGTGTCCTTGTTCGCGTCTACCGTCTCATGCAACGAGGCGAGAATGGTGTTCCGGAACTTCCTCGACAACAAACTGCAAATGGGTAGCTCGAGACGCCAGATATAAATATGGCACCTCGAGGCTCTGTCTTGTTCATACTCATCTCCTCCCCTTTCACTTCCCATCTGCTAGCTAAGCCCTCGGCAGCTCTTGGACCCACCTCTCCAGCACTCACTCGCGCTCACGACCACTCCTATCTTTGTGCCCACCCCCGTCTACCTTCTGGCTTCCTCCGCCATGCCCGACAACTGCGAGTGTTACGAAATTCCCGAGGAGCACAAGAGCTACTTTGTGAGGTCCGTAGCATCAGAACTCGCAACTAACATTCAGCTCCTACATTTCAAGTGCACGATACTCAAGTCCCTTGTTGATGCAACCGACATCACCGATCCTCGTACCATTGAGAAGGAGCACACCACGATCGACTACATCTCTCACCTCCTCCGCCTCCACAAGATGCACTTTGGCATCATCGCCATTCCTCCCCAGCAGTTTGCTGCCCTTGGGTGCGAACATGGGCTTCGCGACGTGCTCGAGACGGAATATGAGTTTGCGTGTATCGCGAGGGACACGATGAAGTTTTCCCACTCCCGCAGGGAGTACGAAACGGTCATGGACATCATGAAGGCTATCAAGGCCGACTATGAACAACGCTGCAACCGCCGCCGCCAAGCGTAGCCCAGTTAGCTCGTTAGTGTTCTATAGCTTTGCGCAGACATGAATCCTTTAGTTCTTTGCACGTGAGGCAGGGGAGCGTCCGAGCTCTCGGCCCCCAGGAGGCACGGCAGTGCTAGTCACTGTTTGCACCATGGTGACGAGAGTCGAGACGAGTCAGAGGGCAGCTGATGCTTGAATCTGTGTCATGTATGTCGGTGCGTGAGCTCCCTTGCCTCGTGGTCGAGGCGTCGAATGCTGCCGCACAACTATCCTTGTTCGCATAGAATACTCTTCCGTGCCACAAGTATCACCTTGAGACGAAGACTGCATTCTGTTTGAGATGCCAGGAGGAGCTCGCAATGTCCTATTGTTCTCTACTCGATTCAATACTGATAGGCAGGTGCCCCAAGCCGGTAGGATGGAGGCTGCAGATATGCGTCGTGGCAGTAGAGTCTTGCTATGTTCTTCACCTCGTTCTCCCATTTCCCTCTATCTTCCGCTCTCTACCCCAAGTCATTCCGTAGATTTAAAGTCTCCTTGACCTCACCTGGCTACCTCTTTATCCCCAAGTCCTCTGAAATACTCCTCCAAAGCCCACCCAGCTCTTCAACTACCATGTCCCACACAATCGAGATCCCGACGCTTCTTGAGGACTTCATCGTAAGACCACACGACTGGGGGGGGGGGGGGTACTGACACCAGCTCGCCTCCATTCGGTACTACTCTGAAGCTACTCGCGAAGGAGACCGACCTGACCGACTTTGACGTCTTGGCCCCCTACGAGACTGTTGTCAACCATTTGGCTACAATTCTCCACCTCGACAAGGCCAAGCTGGGCATCCTTGGGCTTACGCCCGCTCAGCTCATTGGCCAGGGTGACGGTGATGCCCCTGGCGTCAAGGTGTCCGAGGAGCTCGAGGAGGCATTCATCATCAGGCGCGACTTCCATCGTTTTCTTTCGTTCAAGGAGCACAAGAGCGCGGGAGAGATTATGATTAGGATCAACGAAGAGATTGCTGGACTGTTCGGACCCCGCTAGTGTTTTCGTAGGAGCCTCGCCCCATTTCTCTAGTTCTCTGTAGTCAATGAACCCGTAGGCGTGAAATTGTACCTCGGGGGTTGCACTTCTGTATGACGGTTCTCCACTGCCACACTGGACGTCCCCAGCTAAACGATGGTATGTAGAAGTGGTCGCGAAATGTTGTCTGCCCCATTCGTGGCAGTGTACTGTACTCATGTGTGACAATGCGTGGTACGCTTCATCATTGACTCTCGCTAGCAAAGCATCACTTCCCGAAGGCCAAAGCGCCAATGGTGCGGTCGGTGCAGAGAAGTGCGGCTGTTTTAAGACACGGCCGTGCTCGTCCCATATATACTGGCCACACCTCCGTTTCGATTTGTGGCATCTTTGTCTACTGCATGTCATTGTTGACAGCTTGGCAGATGGGACAGTGAGCCACCAAGTGTCATGCTCTTGGGTACGATGGGGCGAGATCAACAACGCCTGGTGATTCCGTTGCATATATAAGCGGTCAGTCAGCCTATCGAGCCGTACACTCAGCCCATCGACACTACCACTCTCGATTGATCACAAGCAGCGCGCTTCCCCTAGTCTATCGTCCTTCAGCACCACCACCTCCACCACCGTGCCGATTCCGTCTCGACCACTCATTATGCCTGCCCTCCACGGACCCCTTAGCCTCATGCAGACGCTCCGCGAGAAACCCGTCATCGACCTGGCCACGATCCTAGTGGTAGGCACCACCGACTGCACACACTAACCCCAGATCCTCGTGGTGCGCAAGGCAGCCACTGAAACCATCACCGAAAGCCTTCCAGACGCCAAGGGGTTCGACTTCAGCAACGTGGGCTACGTCACAAAGTCCCTCCACGGCATTGTGGGGCACTACCGCTGCGACCCTTTCCTCGCCGATGCGTCCCAGTGGTGGTGGGACGACGCGGCCGACATCCACTGCATCCACCTCCGCGGCAAGGAGCAGGCCCAGCATCTCTTTCGACTGATTAACGCCGTGCGTGTCGTCTTGTCCCAGACTTCGCATGGGCGGCGCGCCATCGATGAGATTATCCGTCCCCATCTCAAGGGCAAGTATGGCATCACGACTCTCTAGTTGCGCCTCGGTGACTCACTAGGGACATCTGTAGTTTCATGCGTTGTTGTTTCAGTATTCCTATGCAGTTGCAGAAATCCCATGATTCCAATGATGTGTCTGGGTTTAGGGGCGAGTGTGGCACGGACTCACGAACTCACAAAAGGATTCGGCCCTCTGCGAGCCTCGTGATCTTGTGCTGCATGAGCTCCACTTTGTTACTACTTTGGTCATAATGCCTCTGTCTTTGTGCTCATTCAGGGCCTTCGCAAGTATCTGTGTGTGCGGAGCGCTCGGGCTTGAGCGTCGAGGGGTTAGAAACTGACTCACTCGTGTTCGTGGCGCACCGCACCATCAGCATGTGTCACCGGGGTTCTTATTGTGTCCACCAGCGCGTGCTTCCTACACAGCTCTATTCCCCGTTCAGACCTACAAGATATCTGGCCATGAATGTCAGTGTCCTACTCCACTCTTCTCATTCCTTTCTTTGGTCCTGTTGGCATACTTTCTTCGGTCCGTATGGCATCCAACAACACGTTCTCGATCACAGTGCACAGTGCCCTCGCGCCCAGCACCAGTGGCCATGGACCCCCACCTGGCGCGCTTGGCCGTAAGCTCCCAGCACAGCGAAGCTAACCACAGGTCCTTCGCATCCGCATCACCCTGATCCAAGAGCTGTACAACCTCCAGTCCTCGTCGACGTCAACCTTGCCCAAGATGCTGTCGGGGTACGAGCGCGGCATGCTCTGCGCCGCCCGCATCCTCGGTGTCCCCCGCGATACTATTGCCTACCCCGGCGACGTGCAGCTCCTCTTCACCCCCAATGTCTGTGGTCTCGAGGGCCTGAAGGCCCAGCACGACGTTGTCGCCTACTGCCTCCAGCCCGAGCAGATGCAGCAGGTCCTCGAGCTGTGTGGGCGCGTCTTCCAGGAGTTTAGGCTCATGAACACGTGTATCGCTGTGGGGAGCTTTGAGAGGCTGCCGGCTGGGTTCTAGGGCTGGTGCGAGGCTCTGTTCAGCCCCCGTCTTGTTGCAGTTTCTTCCGTATCACAATGTTATTAGATCTCATAGACAGCTCCACGATGAAGATGGACTCTGCTCTCTCCTCTATTGTACCCCCTTCCTTTGTGATGTTTCGCATTGATGGTTCAGTGTGGCACAAGGCACACGACTGGTATGAGACATCTGACCCATTCGCCCGAGCGCTAATGGTCACTTACTGCCATCTACAGGTGTGCGCGATGCCTGGTGCGACGATGTGCATACAGAAGCAGAAGAAAACAACTGAAGTACAGACGGCGTCAAACGCCAGGAGAGTGTCCACATTCCAGCTTGGACTAGGAGTCGGAATAGCTCACAGGGAGTGCCAGGATCTCATCTGTTCGCGTTGGAATTGCCACTATGCAGGCAGAGGGGATGGTTTTGTCTTCTCGTCAGCCTCGGACCGCAGACGGTTGTTTTGCTCTCTCCGGGGCGAGATCGGCTCATTTTGTAGAATCCTCAACTGCTATAAAGAATTGGCCGTTCCCACCCCTCTTCCAGTCCTGCACTCCACCAGCTCCCTCCCTCTCGACTTCTCTCAGCTCTTTAGCCTCTTCCCCACCACCACTACGTCTAAACCAACTGGGCCAGCATGACCACCCTTGTCCTCGACATTCCCGCCCACCTTCGTGGCTTCATCGTAAGCGCGAATCCTTAGTTGCACTAACGTCCAGCTTGTCGAGATGAAGGAATGCCTTCTGACGTACTTCCTGGCAGCGCCCGACCTCAAGAGCCGCCGTCTCATCGAGCCCATGGGGAAGATCATCAACACGCTTGCTCGTCTCCTGTGCGTTCCTCGCGTCTCTTTTGGTCTCCTCGCTACAGCCTACCCCACCCTCATCGATCTCGGCACCCACGAACAAGTCAAGGAGATGTTCGCCCACGAGCTTCGGAACCTGCAGCCCATCAAGGAGGGGGAGATCTTCGGTCTTGAGGACGACGAGGACGACGAGGACTACGAGGAGCTTCACGACATTACCAACACGCTTCACAAGTATGTGTATGGTATTCTTGGTGCCTCGGCTGGCGATTCGGGGGACCGTGTCTAAGTAGTAGTCATAGTGAGGTGTGTAGGGGAACGGGCTCTCATCAACCCTGTCCTTCAACAGGACCAGACTCTTCAGTAATTTCATACCGTAGGATGTATCTCCATTACTGAATATCATTACTGTTCCCAACTGATCGATGCGAGAGAGCCCACAACAGACCTGGTCTGCGTGCGCACGGAACGGCACCCCTCACACATAATGGGTTCAGCAGGATGTCCTCGAGGAGCACACAGAGTGTTGCAGCTGACTTGATTGTGGCGGTCTGACTGTTCCACTCTTGGCTGCAGAGAGGCCAAACACGCTCAAGCTTCTTGTCGCCCCTTTTCTGGTTCAGCACTTGCTCTTCTTCCTGCAGCCATCTACGGGGCGAGACTGGGGCGATGTTTATATCAACAGCGTACACATAAACTGGATGCCAGAGGAAGCAGACTGGCTTCTGTGTCAGCGCACCTCATCTTTATATACTCGACAACAGTGCAGCTCTTCATCATATACTCGACTAACACGCTGCAGCACCACTTCGATACTCACCGTCGTCTACCATGGTCCAGATCGCAGAAGACCTCAAGGACGCGATTGTGAGTCCTGCTCTCTACCAATGCTAACAGAAGCTTGTCTTCTACAAACAATCGCTTCTGAGGATCCTCCTCCTAGAAGCCGACTTGACCAAGATCGACTCCGTTGGACCTTTCATGGCCATCATAGACTACTTGGTACCTATCCTCGGCATTTCCCGTATCGCATTTGGTGTGCTCGCCATCGCCCCCGAGAGGTTTGTCGCCCTCGGCACTCACGCGCTTCTCCACTCCGTGATCCTCAGAGAGCTTGATAGCATGTACTTTCTCCTGCTCGAGACCTTACCCGGCGCCCACACTGAAAGGCGCGCTCGCTTCGAGCGTACCTTGGTGGAGATAAATGTAGAGTACATGGCGTTTCGGCTTGGGGCCCCTGGTCCTCAGTGCGAGTGCGCCCACATATAGCCTGCTTTGTTCTATAGGTCGTAGTTTGTAGCTTCCGAGTTGCACCTTGATGTTTACTCCTCGGGTGCGGTCGCGTTGTGGCACTTGGTACACAGAAGAGCCCTCTGCCTCAAGCGTTTCAGTTGGTCTCACGACAGTCAGCCACTGGTTTCAAGTACAGACACTATGGACCGTAGTGCGAGGTCAGCGCTACCCATCTTTTGTGTCGTATGTGATACAGGCCAGAGGAGAGTGCCACACCAGTTCACTGTCCTGCAAGCTCTCTCAATGGGGCGAAGAGGAAAAAGAGACAGGCCAAGCAGATGCCTGGCCATGTGGACGAGTTAGGAATCGAACCAAAGACCTTGTCAAGATAAGGTGCTAATGACACGCTCTACCAACTGAGCTACACGCCCGGAGATGTCGGTGATCGGCGCACGATCTCCGCGCCGACGCCGACGCCGACGCCGGAGCACAGACGACAGCAGACATTGGTGTCTGTCAGAGTGGGGCTTGTCGTCATGGCTGAAGTTGAACGTAAGCCGCTGCGGGAAAGTGGCAGCGAGGCATGGCCCGCTTCATGTCCGGGGGTACTCCGTCTTACCTCCCTCTGAGAGGGAATAAGCATAACCGCTACTGGACCACTGTAATTGGCCCAGTAGTCGCCAGTTGGCAGTGCCACTCGCCACACCCAAAAAGGTCCCACTGGGAATCGAACCCAGATTACAAGAACAAAGCAGCCGCCGTCGCTGTCGCACTGCGGCTGTACGCTTCAGAATCTTATGTATCAGAATCTTGTGTATGATTTCAGGGAAATGCCCCTCCTTCTATTCGCGTGCAAAGTAACTAACGGTTATACGATGGAACCCGGTGTTCAGTCTGATCTGTGAAAACGGGACTAACATAGAAGGCGGGAATCCGCGATCGGGGCCGGAGAGCGATGCCCCAGCACCCCTCGGACCTCCGAGCGACACGAGCTTTCCGCGCCGGCCTCCCGGTTCTATCTCTCTAGTCCATTCTTTCCAGAGCAGCCTGTAGGATGTTATTGCTTTTGAAGACGGAGGCCGAGAAAAAGAGTGCTCGGGGCTCAACGGAGCCGGAGTCACTGGACGAGTTAGGAATCGAACCAAAGGCCTTGTCAATGTTTGTCGACACCTCGGAGACGAGGCGGGATGCGAATGACACGCTCTACCAACTGAGCTACACGCCCGACCATAACAGCGATCCGGCGCCGCGTTTTCGCACCACAGGAGTCTGTGCAACAGAAAGGGCAGACAAAGGTGTAGGCTGTGTTGCGATGCTTCTTCGTGTAAGGTTCTTCCGAAAATGACGGGAAATGCGATTCAAACCATCAAAAAAATGGAAAAATCTTGATAATTGCTTGAATAATGCTCCACAAGCCAGAAAGAGGAACACGCACTGCTCGTCTCTCTGCTTCGTCCATATCGACTGAAGAGATGGTGGTTGGACTTCGATTATCATTGACATTGCTCCTCTACTAGCTTTGGTCGACATCTGGAGCCCAGATCATTCCTATGCCACACATTTGGGTGCTGAGCGCCACCTGGGGGTTTCCTTAATCCACGCGAAAACCGCACGACAGTCTTAACACCGAATTCTCCGCCCCAGCCAGCCGCTTGTGGCGTTCCTGGCACTGGCTTCAGGTCACTGACGGCGGTGACGTCTCATGCACCTACTTGACGTGGTCGCCGTCCAGCCGCAGTGCCGACGAGAGCGACAAGTTCATGTTCAACAACATCCAACCCATCTTCAACGACTCTTGCAATCTCAATCACTACCCTCGTTAACAGCGCCGGCACTGGCGTATAAGACGTACTCTGGGGACTAGAAACCGTTGCGACTCCGCCAACGCCCCGCCCGCCTGACCGAGGCTCCTCTCGACCTCGTCTGTGAATCGAGCCATCGTCATTCCCGATCCTCGTCCATTCGCGTTTACATCCACCTCCCACTCACCCGACTAACTCCGTCCCTCCGCCCGCCATGAGCAACGACCCCTCCGTGCCCCTCGTTGTCGACAACGGTACCGGCGTGAGTGCCCCGGCGTGCGCAGTGCCATGCTGTGCTAACTGTCCAGTTCGTCAAGTGCGGTTTTGCTGGTAGCAACTTTCCCGAGTATGGTGAGTGCCGATGGCGGCGAGCAAGCTGGCTTTGCTTTCCGAGACAGCTGTGTGCTCCGCTGCGCTGTAGGTTGATGTCTACTAACGCCCAGTGTTCCCCTCCGTCGTCGGTCGGCCCATTCTCCGAGCAGAGGAGCGCCATGCCTCTGGATCAGCCCAGCTCAAGGACCTCATGGTCGGCGACGAGGCGGCCGAGAACCGCTCCTACTTGCAAATGTCGCACCCGATGGAGCACGGTATCGTCAAGAACTGGGACGACATGAAGAACCTGTGGGACTACACGTTCTACGACAAGATGCAGGTCGACCCGCGTGGGCGCAAGGTCCTCCTCACCGAGCCCCCGATGAACCCCACCGTCAACCGCCAGCGCATGGCCCAGGTCATGTTTGAGGAGTACGGCTTTGACGGCGTCTATGTTGCTATCCAGGCTGTGCTCACGCTGTATGCCCAGGGTGAGTTAGCGGAGTCTAGGCCACAACTGACTTTCAGGTCTCCAGACTGGTGTTGTCGTTGACTCTGGTGACGGTGTCACCCATGTTGTTCCCGTGTACGACGGCTACGCCCTTCCCCATCTCACTCGTCGTCTCGATGTCGCTGGTCGCGATGTGACACGTTACCTCATCAAGCTCCTTCTCATGCGCGGTTACGCCTTTGAGCGCACAGCCGACTTTGAGACTGTTCGCGATATCAAGGAGGCACTGTGTTTCATGAGCTACGACCTTGACCTCGACAAGAAGCTCGCCGATGAGACCACCACCCTCGTTGAGAACTACACTGTGAGTACAGCTAATTCCGGGCTATGCTGACCTGTAGCTGCCCGACGGCCGTGTCATCAAGGTCGGATCTGAGCGATACGAGGCCCCCGAGTGCATGTTCCAGCCCCACCTCGTCGACGTCGAGCAGCCTGGTGTTGCCGAGCTCCTGTTCCAGACCATTCAGGCCGCCGCTGTCGACACCCGTGCCGACCTGTACAAGCACATTGTTCTCTCGGGTGGTTCGTCCATGTACCCCGGCTTCCCGTCGCGTCTGGAGAAGGAGATGAAGCAGCTCTACCTGACACGCGTCCTCCAGGGCGATGCGTCCAGGTTGAAGAACTTCAAGATCCGCATCGAGGACCCGCCCCGTCGTAAGCACATGGTCTTCCTTGGCGGTGCCGTTCTTGCCGATATTATGAAGGACAAGGAGGCCTTCTGGGTCACTAGGGCCGAGTGGGAGGAGCAGGGCGTGCGGGCGCTCGACAAGCTGGGCCGCGGAGAATAGACAAAACCCTAGCAGGTTGTAGCATGCAATGATGATGAAATTGACTGAAGCTAATGCAGAATTGGTCTTCAGCTGTACCGACCCTTGGTCTCTGAGCAACTCCAGTGGCATCGGCGCTCGAGCAATGTCGCCGATCGCAGCTAGGCATTCCACCACGCCTGCCACCCCATCCCACATTATGAGCAACTCGCAGTCCACCGGGTCACATCCTTGCAGGAGTCGCCAGTCCTGTCCTATTGGACATCGTCCACTGCACATGAGGTCAAGCACGCTGCGTTCGCCCGGTTTGTGCACGTCATGCTCGACTGTGCTGGGCCGATTGTAGCCCACTGGTCGCAGGTAGTAAGTGGATGGGAGACATGAGTCAACAGATATAGCTGACAGCCGGAGCAGCGAGGTCGACTCTCCATTCCGCCACTGTGAGTACCTCGTCCCCGAGGACTTGAGGCCGCGTCTACCTGTTAGTGCCCCGTTGGTGCCGCCGGTAAACCCTCAGCGGGTGTTGCTGTCCCCGATGCACTAATGGATAAGGAACAAATGATTAGATGCCTTCTGCAGTTAGCGACACCGCTTCGTCACACGGTCATCTCCTACAGATGGTGCTCTGCTCTTCTCGGTGCTCGGCGACCGACATCTGAAACCGAAGTAGCTCGTCGGCAGCCTGAAGTGTGCGCAGCAAGCGATAACCGCAGTAGATAGTGGGGGTGGGGTGATGATGTAACGGTATGCAGGTAATACATTCCGTCGCGCTACACAAGTGTTGGCGGCCCCGCCCGCCACGTTCCCACCTCCACAGCACCTCCACAGTTGTGATCGCGACGAAATCGACGCCGGTGTTCGGCAACTTGGATACCAGCTTGATAATGCTTCTCCTCTCAGAGAGCTGTACCGTACTACCGTAGTGCGGTAGCCGATATCCAGTTGAACAAAGGTACAAGCGCGTCAGGCGTCAAGCAAGCGAAGGTTGACGCTTGACGTCAGGTGCCCATGGGGTTGTGGGCGGGATGCACGCGGTGAACCGGTGACATCCGGTGTAGTCACCATGCTGATGAAATGGATGCGATGGGATCGGTGGGATGGAGGGGATAAATACCGCGGCATCGTGTCCTCTGACCCCCGACACGCCCACCCTCGCCAACACCCACCACCAAGACCCACACCATGCCCGTTCTCCGCGAGATCCCCCGAGCCGAAGTCAAGGACGAGATCATCCTCGGATACTACAACAAGCTGTTCCACGACCGGGACCCCGTGAGCGAGCCGGGAACGTCGACGGGCACGCACGGCGACTGGTGGACTGTGTTTGCGCAGTCGCCCGACGTGTTCAACCACGCCGTGGCGGGATTCAGGCTGTACCGCGGCTCGGCGCGCAAGGTCGACCCGGTGCTGCGCGAGCTGGGACAGACCCGCGCGGGCTGGAACAAGGCGTCGCAGTTTGTCTTCTCGCAGCACTGCAAGTCGCTCCGCGGGCTCGGCGTCGACGAGGCCAAGATCAAGAACATTGACCACTGGGAGATCGCCGACTGCTACAACGAAAAGGAGCGCACCGTCCTCGCCTACACCGACTACCTCACCGTGCACGAGGGCCGCGTGCCCAAGGCCATCTACGACAAGCTCAAGTCGTTCCTCACCGAGGAGATGATCCTCGAGATCACCTACATTATCATGCTGTACGACATGCACGCCGTCATGACCCGTGCCCTCCGCCTCGAGTTTGATGACCGCGAGGACCCCATCACCGAGGTCGAGGCGCCCGAGGGCTTCGCCGCTGCCGACTGGATGGGCGGCGGACCCAACCTCGGCGGACCTGCCAACAAGGTCAAGATGGACCCCAGGGTTATGGACTCGTAGAGTGTTCGTTGTTCAGAAGAGTTTAAATCAGTCAACTGGAGGCGTCATATTGTCCTCCATCGATGTATCAGTGTTGTCAAGTCATCTACCTACGATGAGCACCCAGGGACGATAAGACTGATAATGTTGGGCTATCTGACAGTCATGAACACCAGAGGCTCGATTCTCGAATGACTGAACCGTCCGGCTCCCGCCTGTTGATCCAAGCTTGATGCATCTACGCATTCCAAGAATGTCATTCTGCTTTTTGGTTTACTGGGACAGTGCTACAGATGCCTTCTTCTCCGTTCTCCTCTAAAAGATATGCCAGCACCTTAGTTGACCCAGTCGAGGTAGCCCTCACCGTCCTTCTTGGTGTGCTGGGCGACAATCTGCTTGACGCGGTTGGTGATCTCGGTCTGGCGGGCACCGGCAGCCTCGCCGCGAGACTCGACAATCGAGGTGATGAGCTCGGCCTCGCGGACCTTGAAGGCGCCCGAGCCGTGGGCCTCGCCCTGGATCCAGGCCTTGACCTCGGCCTCGGCGGGGAGACCGAAGCGGCGGAACTGGCCCCAGGTCGAGTCGGCACCCTCCTTGGTGGTCGGCTCGGGGACAAAGTTGAGCTTGGGGAGCTCGGACATCCACGGCTTGGAGGCGTCAAGGAAGGTGTCCTTGATCGCCTTGGGGGTGAGCTTGGCGTCGTTGATGTCCGAGGGAGACCAGTTGGCGCGGCCCTTGCCCTTGTCAATGAGGAGGTGGGTGACACCGGTGGAGAACTCCTCCGTGGGGCGCTCGTTGCCGACAAAGCCAGTGGCCATGAGAATGTCGTTCTCAAGGGCAGTGTTCAGGCGCTTGGCAGCCTTGGCGAGCTTGAAGTTGGCAAGGGCTACGGCCATGCCGGTCGGCGAGCGGTGGTCCATGATCTCGCGCTGCTTGCCAGCCCACTCCTTGACCTCGGCAGAGAGCGACGAGTCGGCCTCGGCAGACTTGAGAGCGGCGTAGATCTCCTGGATGGAGGGAAGGCCAAAGGTCTTGTCGAGGAAGGCACGGATCTCGCCAGTGATAGGCGAAGGGCCCTCGCGCGAGTCGCGCGACGAGGGGGCAACACCCTCGGGAGCCGAGACGTGGTACGCCGAGACGAGAGCCGAGACGTTCTCGAGAGTGGGGTTCTCGAGCTCCTTGAGCTGCTCAACCATGGCGGGGATGTTGGAGGGGTCAACGTAGTGGGTAGCGATACCGAGCTCGCTGTGGGATTAGCAGCTGACAGCTAAAGACACCTTGGCTGCACTTACTAGACGGCACGGCCCCAGAGCTCCTGGCCGGTCATAGCGAGCCAAGCACCGACCTCGCCGTCGAGCTGGGCAATGTAGTAGTTGCCGCCGACGTCGGGCGAGTAGCCAATCTTGGTCTCGGGCATGGCGAAGACAGTCTTCTTGGTAGCGATACGGATCTGCGCGGGGAGCGAGATACCGGCACCGCCGCCCATGGTGAAGCCGTCAATGATGGCGACGTAGGGCTTGCCGAAGCGGCCCATCTCCCAGTTGAGCTCAAACTCGTCCTTGAAGAACTCGAGGGCGAGCTTGGAGCCGTGCTGCGGGCGCGACTCGACAAGGGCTGGAGTTAGTGCGAATACAGTTGCGTAAACTCACTCTTAACGTCACCGCCGGCGCAGAAGGCGCGCTCGTCACCGCGGCCGATGATGAGCTTGCAGAGCTCGGAAGTGCGCCAGGTCTGTGGGTTAGCCGCTTCTCGAGAGTGAAATCCAGTTTGCCCTAATCTCCATCCGCTCTCCGCCACTCACCGAGGCCTCCTTGGCAAGCGAGGTGATCATGTCCATGTCGAGCGCATTGAGGGCCTTGGGGCGGTTGAGCTTGTAGACGCGGGTCGCGCCGTGGGTCTCGTAGAGGACCGAGTCGGTCATGAGGGGCGCCGAGGTCGACAGGTGGCGGGACACGGCGGCGAGACGCGCGGGGGCAGCCGAGGAGCGGGCCATGCGGGTGAAGGCGAGGAGGGACATGGGGGGAGAACGCGGTATACGCTGCTGGAACGAAGGTGTGGAGAAAAGGAGACGACGGAGAAAAAACTACACAACGAGTCGGCGCACGCTTCTACGGTTATCGATCCGGAAAAGAGTCAACGACGAGGTGTGCGATCTGATATAAGAAACAGCGAGGCGTGGGGATGTGGGGGATAACAAAGTCAAGGCTCGGCTCGGCACTCAGCAACTTGGGTTTGTGTGGCCTCGGTCCGTACCTAGGACGATTTGCCGAGATGTCAACGAAGTGGATTGGAAGAGCGGATATCTCAGACATCTCCGAAAGGGCGTGAGAGTCACGCGAGGTAGCGGTGAGAACCACGTGAACACCACCCCGGGGGGACGATAGGGGGACGCTGGGGGGACGCTGGG